>VMDR010004648.1:0-58131 GCA_007922815.1 Macrotus californicus
GGTAGAAGATAGACAGGGGGAGATTAAGAATAGTATAGGAAATGTAGAAGCCAAAGAACTCATATATATGACCCATGGACATTAACTAAAGAGGGGGAGTGTGGGTGGGAAGGGGTGTGCAGGGTGGAGGGGAATATAGGGGGGAAATGGGACAACTGTAATGGCATAATCAATAAAATATAGTTAAAAAAAAAAAAAAGGGGAGAAAAATGCGGCAACTACAACTGTAATAGCATAATGAATAAAATATCCAAAAAAAGAATAAAAATATGCTTAATGAATGAATGACTGAATGAATGGGTTTGAATTCCAACTCAGGTACTTAGCAGAAGCATTTCCTCAGGCAAGTTATTTCATCTGTAAGGAGACCCCGGTTTCCTTTACTGAGATGTAGAGAACAGAGACCACCCCATAGGCTGTCGTGAGGTATAAAGGGAGTAGCATTTGTGAAGTGTGTGGCAGAATGGGCCAGGCGCGAGGTACATTCTCAGCCAAGGTTTGCTTTCTCCTCTTCTCCAGACCCACCCGCCTCCTACAGCTACAGTGGGGGGTGGGGAGCGGCAGAGTGGGCCTTGCCCGTGTGCTGTGGGGGTACCTGGGGCCTCCACTTCTTTGCGTCACTGAAGTCAATTCTCTTAAGAACTTGTCCTTGAACTTGAGGTTTAGATTCTACTTAAAAGGCACATCTTGGGGACAGAGGAGAACACTATAGGCCAGTGTTAGGCCCTGGAACCTCCATATGCAGTAGCCCTAGGTCTCCCTCACAGGACACACCGTGATGCAGTGAGGCGCAGAGGGCAAGAGGTGCCTGAGGCAGGACTAGGGACGGGATGAAGGGATGGAGGGTGAGGGGGACAGTGGCAAAGTGGGGGCCCCAAAGGTAAGGATCAGGAGGGGCTGCCTGGCATATAGGAGACCATGGAAAAGGTGGAGACCAGGGTTCAAATCTGAGCTCTTCTTATGTTGCCAGTGTGACTATAAGCGAGTAACTTAGCCTGTTAGAACTGCAGTTTTCTGATCAGTAAAGTGAGGCTAATCCTAGCTAATGTACAGGATGACTCTGGGGGTTAAGTGAGGCAACACATATAAAGTGCTCAGAGGATGCTGGGTGCGCACCAGCCAGGTTCTGTGGCTGTGGGGGGAGGACCCTGCAGGGCGGGGCGGCCCCACCACTTAAGCCGGTTCAGTCCCATCTAGGCTGTGGTTACTTCCCCTCCCTCACCTCAATTTCTCAGGCTCTGCTCTTTGCCTGGGGCCAGGGGTGACCACAGTGACAGCCATCTAAATTAATTATGAGAGAATGCAGCTTCTCCATCCTCAAATCCCAAACCAGAGCTGGGAGCGAGAACAACAATGATCTGTCATTCTAGCGAGACAACCGGCCTCAGCCCCAGCTCTGGGAGAAAATGTCCCACTGAAAGCTGGAAACACTAGCAGGTGGGAGGCACATCAGCGGGCGGGGCTGGGGCTGACCTGGCACTGGGTAGCCCAGTGCTTAGGGCGCAGGCAGGACCCCCACCCCAGCCAAGACTCTTGGGTCCCAGCGCAGAGCTCTGGTCCCTTTATTTTTCTCCTTGGTGCCTTCCTTGTCCTCCCACCCCAGCCCTGCCTGCCACCCCAGCACTCCCTCTCTAGGTGTCTAAGCGGAGCAGAGCAACCCCCACAGAGAGGTGGGGGACAAGGAGCTCAGAGTGCCAGAGAGGTGCCCCCTTTGTGGTCTTCTCCCCTGCCCCCTCCCCCTGGCTCCTCCCTCTTTTCCTTGCCCTTTTCCCTCCTTTCTTCTCCTCCCTTCTTCCCCTTTCTCTCCCCCCACCCCTGCAGCCTACCCAAGTCTGAACCACCCCCGCAGCAGGCTGGTGTCACTGCCCTCACTCCCAGAACCCTGCTGATCTTTTCTCGCTTTGTAGCAAGAAGAAGCCCGGAGGACCTCTCCGCAGGGGCCCTGCTCCTGGGTGGTCCACAGTGGGAGCTGCCCTGTTTGCTCAGTCTAGGCTGATCCCCAGACCCTGTCAACCAGACAGGTTCCGTCGTCCCCAGACACCACCTCGAGAGCCACAAGCTAGGGAAAGAGAAATGTAAAAAGCAAAGTCACCTCCCCAGTCTCCACTTGCCTCTAGGTACAGAAATAGTCCAATGGAGCTCAGGTTGTTCACACAGCCCATTTGGGGGGAGGAGCAGGAACATGGGTACCCCAGGGCTGGGGCTGGCAGGGGGCTCCTCACACTGAGTCTCCAAGTCCTTTGGCCAAGGCCAGCCCAGAGCCCAGCGCAGCCTTATCCAGATTCAATCTGGCGCTCTGAGGCCTTTGACATTTCCTCTGGGGGTGGGCTGCACTGCTGCAGGCCAGTTGCTCTAGGAAAGAACCAACTGTGATCTGAATCGTGGTAGAAAGGCCTTAATTAAAATCATGTTAAGGTTTATTTTTAGAGCCTACGTCTGCTGGCCTCATCACCAGATACAAATTACAGAGGGTCTCCGCTCTGCTGACCTTTAAGAAGAGACCCTTGGGGGAACAGGTCTCGCTGTCTGCACCCCTCCCCTGCCTGGACAGGGAGGGAACCCAGGGCTGGGCTGCCGGCACCCTAGGTGCAGCCCATAATGCCGGCACAGTGGGACTCCTTTCCAGGCGTGAAGGCATTGCCCCTCCCTCCTTCCAAGCCCAGAAAGTGCAAAAGACAAGTCTCCCTATGCCCTGCCCCCCACCTCCACGCCCAGCAGACGGTGGGGAAAGGCCAGATTGCCCTCTGGGACAGTCTCACAATAGCAAACCGTTACTGAGAGCTTTCTACATGCCAGATACTGGTGCAAGTGCTTTACGTACAGTAACTCATTTCTCACCACAACCCTATTCCAGGGGTGTCACACTCATGTTCACTGGGGGACACACCAGCCTCGTGGTTGCTTCAAAGGGCCAAATGTAATTTCAACTCCTTAACAGTTAAGGAGTAGTTACATTTATACAGTCCTAAAATTATTTCGGCCCTTTGAAGGCAACCTCAAGGCTGATGTGGCCCCTGGTGAAAATGAGTGTGACACCCCTGCCCCATTCCATCCCCATTTTACAGATGGAAAATGGAGGCACAGAGGGCTTAAGCAATCTGTCCAAAGTCAACTTCTCCACAGCTTTCTGATTGTTTTTATCATCATGAAAGAGGCCCTGACGGAAAGCACCCCGCTTAAGCCCTACTGGGCAAAGGGCACAATGGAGGGCAGTCACACCTGGAGACCCGGGTCCAGGTGCTGAGGACGGGGGAAGGAAAGGAGGCATTGAGGACGATGACACAGAGGCAGGAGACTGGGCGGCTGCAGAGGGAGTGACTCTGCATCGTTGTCCTGGAGCCACGCCAAGAGCTGCCTCTCCCTGCCAGGCTGCTGAACCTGTCTCCCTGCCTCTTGAACTGCTCACTCTTCTCCTCGGAGCCGACCAGCAGCTTAGCATCCCCCTGTCCATCAGCCTCCCAGCAGTCCCAGGTTCACACAGTCCACAATTCGCCCAGCTTTGCAGGGCGATGTGGAGGCTGTGAGTGAAGTCCCCGGAGACCCAGCCGGGAGCTTGCAGCTGTCAGAGAGTGGTGCTACTCCTCACGCGGAAACAACCAGAGGCAGAAAGACTAGAGAGGGGAGAGCCCTCCCCCATTCGTTTGCCTACCTGGGGTTGGGGAGAGGCTCCGGTCAGAAGGGAGGGGGGGGAAGAACATAGAAAGTCATGGGCACGGTCCTGCCATGGCTCTGGGGACTCCTGGGCACCATCGTTCTTTGACTCAAAAGCTGTATCTGAACCAAACGTCTGTCACTTCCCTTCTGATGTGGCCGGGGGTCAGTCCACATGGCTGGAGCAGAGCAGGAGAGGAGAGCAGAAAGCAAAACAAGCAGAATACAAGCAAGGGGGAAGCTGGAGGGACAAAGTCAGGCTCACGAAGAATCAGCTACCCTCGTTTGCAGGCAGAGCACGGGTCACCTTGGAGCATTGCTGGGGAGCCTCAGAGAAGCGAAGATGGAATGCCGGGTGGCTAGGAGCTGCGACTGTCGAGGGCCACTAGGAGCACGTGCCCATGCACACGTATGTGGTCACACAGCTGTGTTCCTCTGGCCTGTCCTCTTCCACACATACTCTGACATGCTTTATGCGCATACTGGTACATCCCTATATTTAGACATGAGCCCTGACACACACACATACACACACCCCCCAACAACAACAACCCAGTAAAGCACACCTTCATGAGATACACACATGTCCCATTACACCCACAGACAGGCCCAGAGCCAGAGATATACCATGACAGACTCTAAGACATTGACAGGGCATTCCTGGGGAGGGTCCTGGTGGCCCACTCCTGACCATGCCCAGACAGCTGGCTCCAGAGCCCAGGTATCTGGTACCCGGTGCCACAGCTCAAACCCAGGCTGCTTCTGGGGAGCTCCAGGGAAACCCAGGAATGGCCCTGGAGGTGCTGGACTTCCCATGGGAATTCCAGACAGTCACACTGTAGGGAGTATCCCAGTGAGAGAGGACAGATCCGACTACTATGAAGGCCTAGAGCTTCCACAGGCTCCTCCTCTCACGGGGACAATGGTCACTGAGCCTTAGCTCCACAGTATCCACGGCTGGACACCAGGTGTCGCGGTGCCCAGTCTGTTCTGTATACAAATCGATGCAGACCCGGACGCTGAAGAGCACAGGGCCAAAAACACAAATTACGGGGTCAGACAGCCAGGGCTCGGGTCTGTGCTCTGCCTCTCGGCGGCTGTGTGACCCTGGGCAACTTACTGAACCTCTCCAGGCCTCAGTTTCCTCAACTGTGAAATGAGAACCACCATAATATCTACCTCCCGGCGCTACCATCAGAATTCAATGAGTGCACTGGAGCAAAGGCTGAAACAGCGCTGTGCTTCAGGGCACTCCCAGGAGGGCAGTGGCCTAGTGAGAGGGCCTGAGGCCCCAGGGCAGGCGACAGGTGGCAGCGGAGGAGAGGAGGATGGGGTGGGGAGAGACAAATGGTGTGGAAATGACCACAGACCTGTGTCTCTGGGCTGTCAACTCATATTACGGAGCGAAAATAAATAAGGGCTTGGAACACAGTGTGCTCAGAACACAGGAACATTTTCTCATTATTATACAATAATATGGAAGATAATGCTCTCCTCTCAAAGCAGCCCAGAGCACTTAGAGATTGCATAGTCAGAGTCCGACTAGCACAAGCGCTGGGCTGCGGGGCAGAGGACACCAGCTGCCAGCACCAGGCCGCCCCCACAGTGGGGACGGCAGAACCTGGGCCAAGGGCATCGCGGAGGGCCGCCCCCACCCCGCACCCCCCACCCAGAGACATGCACTCAGAACCCCGCCCTCAGGGCCCCTGCCGCAGGTTTGCCCCACCGTGGCCCATACGCACAGGCAGGCCACCAACCATGGCGGCCACCATCAGCTTAGAAACCTCAGAAGGCGGGCGCCTTCACTAGTCACAGCTGCACGGTCACAAGACAAACAGGAGATGGGGGGTGGGGGTGGGGGGGACATGACGCAGGCCTGCCTGCTGCATATTGGTGCTTACCCCCGCCTCCGTCGTGGGCTGTGTCTGTGTCTGAGAAGGTCCACGGGATGGGGCAGGGCGGCTAGAGCGAGGCTCCACACGCAAGGCAGGAAGAGAACCCTCTTCCGTCCCGCACACACGAGCCTTCACGACGTGTGGACGCCGCTTCCGGGGCCTCGGCCTCGGATCAAACTGAGCATGCGCAGGGCGAGGCCTTCTCTGGCCGGCGGAAATGCGTAGCCCGCCGAAGGCCCGCGGGAGTCCGGAGAAAGCTCGGACAGCCCGTGACTCGGTAGGGCCGTGGAGGCAAAGAAAAGCTAAGCTGTCCAGGGTCAAGTGTGAGTCTGGCGCAGTGAAGACTTGATGCCTTTCTGCGCTACTCAGCCATAGTTGGAATGCTTCTTTCAGGAGAGCGAGAGAAGCGTGTGCCTCCCGACTTTCCAGACCTCCTGCCCGCCTGGGCTGTCAGAGGCAAACACCCGGGCTGGCAGCGGGCTCCTCCGCACCTTCCGCGAAGGATGGACGGACCTCTGGCATCTGCCATTGGCACCAGGGAATGCGTCATAACACTTTCCGCCTGGATTTCTGCAAGGTCTAGTTCTCAGACGGATGTCGTAAGACCACCATACCCTGGTGCTCAGTGAGAGCCAGGCACATGGTAGGTGCTCCCAGCTTTTCCAGCCCTTCTCATCGCTGGCAGCATAATAAGAGCAAAGAAGCCGACAGCGACAGCAATCACCAACATTGGCTGCGTGCTAATTATGGGCCGGCCCAGTTCTGCACGCTTCGTGTATTATCTCATTTAATGTTCTCAGTGGCCCTATGAGACAGGTAGTCTTCTTAACCACAGATGAGGAAGTTGAGGCACAGGAAGGTTAAGTCCTGTACTTAAGGCCACACAGCTGTCACGTGATGGAGCCAGCATTTGACCCTGGGTAAAGTCCAAGCACTTCGTTGTGAGACCCTGAATCTTCTGGAACAGGCCTCAACCCTCTCTTCAGCTGCAGCTCCTGTCTGTTTCTCTCTTTGTCCTGCCTAATACGTACTTCTCTTTCCAGAGTCTTGCCCCCTCATTTTGAAAGGCTCCCCTGATCTGAACTCCCTAAGTCCCCAAGGCTGAGCTGGGTGCCCCTCTTTTTGAGTCTCCATAGCAACATGTATACATGTGTATGGCCCCATTGTGGCGCACCCTGCACTTGCTACAATGGGGCATTTCTTTTCCGTCCCACGCATAGCTATTGCTTCCTCAGGACGCCTGTGATGTCTTCCCCGTCACAGCCTCACCAGCACCTGGCAGGATGGCTGGTACTTGGCCATTGCTTGTTGAATTGTAAACTTCACCTTTAAAGGGCCAGAAGGGAAATATAGACTTGGCAGACCACATGCAGAGCGTATCACTTCCTCTTCTCCTTCTCCTCCCAACCCTTTAAAAATACAAAAACCATCCTTAGCACGAAGATCACATGAAGTCAGGCCATGGGCCAAAGTGCTCTGTGGCTCATGGTTTGCCCACTCCACTGTCACTGGGTGAGGTATTGCTAAACAAAAGTTACTTAGTCACACCAATTCTGTGTTTCCTGTGAGGGCCATAGGGGCATTTCAAAATGGGGGGCAGGATGGGCAGGCAGGTGTGGTTGTCACAGGGATTTGGGGAGAGGTGAGCCACATTTGGTGCCCAGAGCCCGGGATGCCAGTGCCCAGGGTGGTCCTGCAGGACTGTGACGGTGACTCACTGAGGAGCACGGGCTGCACGTTGCTGCTTCTCTCTGCTTTCCAGTAGCGGTAACACTGCCTTGGGAATTCACGGAAAGACACTAGAGGACCAGCCCCTCCTCGGATCCGATTACTTAGGCAGTTAGGATAGGAGAAATGAGAATGCACGCCCTGAGGCAAGGCCCCCTCATGGATTCTTCATGGGACCCCTGTCATAGCACCAGCACATGTGGGCCTCCGTGTCTGTGAACCTCACCCATCGGTGCCCTGAGACTTGGCAAAGGGGCGCTATACCGGCTGTAGCTTTCTGTGTCTTCTGAGCTGTGCCCAGAGCAGGGCTGGCCCTGAAGAGCTGGATGACCACCTAACGCATCTGAAAGGGTCGTAACCTGTCTCAAGCAGGCTAGATCCACCGGGGAGGCCTGTCCCCTGCTGAGTTTCCGGAGGCTGTGCACTGCATGTTGGCAGGCTCCATTGAAAATGCACAAGCAAAGCGTGTAGTAGGGAGGCTTGGTTAGTGGGCCACGCAGTAAGCCCGGAGCACCCTGCCGAAGGCCTGATCTGGACTTTATGTCCCTGTCACAACTGAAGTAACTTAGGTAGAAATCTCAGATACTCTCCTCATGAAAACATCAAATGTTAGTGTGAACCATTACTCAGGTGCTGGCAGGCACTTTAGAAAAATGTGCCAATAAATCCAAAGGGTTCGTTCTTCCTTTCAAAGGGCTTTCCTTGGTATCCTCTAGGCCATAGAGATCTGTTAGAATTAGATGTAGAAGCCGGAGTTCAAGGCTACTTCCAGCTCTTCTTAGCAGTGTGTGAGTTCTTCACTTGCTTAGTCTCTTCACTCTCCAGCCTTTTTTTTCTGGGTATGATTTTGGTAATCCAAAAGAGATGGGGCATACTAAAGAGCTTTTATGAACTATAAAGAACCGTAACAATATAAAACCCCTTAGGATGTCTTGTTTTTACATCAATCAATCCGGTTCTTCCTGAAAATTCCTTTGGCCTTGGAATCATTCTCCTTCAAAACAAACTTGTTATTTGTACGAGAAAACCGGTCACAGCGACCTGTCTTTATGAGGCCAGATAATAAGGCGGCAAGATTAGGTCCAATTTCATAGCCCTATTTGGGAGTTCCAGGACAGACTTTCATAAAGCTTTGGGGCGACTTATTCTGTCTCCATGTATTCAGGCAGCCCACATCCATATCAAGGTTTTGACATGTGCCCAGCAGGGACAGACATTCTTCAGGCTGCTAACTCATGTTCCCCATATCCTAGCAACCCTGTGAGGTAGGAGTTAGCTCTCTTTTATTGATGAGGAAACTGAGACTTGGAGAGTTTAAGTAACTGGCCAAGGAAATTCAACAAGAAATTAACCATTTCATTTAAAATGTTTTTCTATGAGCCCTGGCTGCTGTGGCTCAGTGGATTGAGTACCAGCCTCTGAACCAAAGCATCACCGGTTTGATTCCCAGTCAGGGCACATGCCTGGGTTGTGGGCCAGGTCCCCCGTGGAGAGCCCACCAGAGGCAACCACACATTAATGTTTCTCTCCCTCTCTTTCTCCCTCCCTTGCCCTCTCTAAAAATAAATAAATAAATAAATAAATAAATAAATAAAGTTTTTCTATGAAATTAACTCTAATTATTTTAATCTTTGCTAGGAGAGGTAAAACAAGTATTTTTTTTTCTTGGTAAATCACCAATATAGGCACAATCATTCTTCAAGAAAAACCCAAATATGGAAACACAGAATAAATTGATGGAAAAAATGCAAATCCCCAAATTTCAGAAACTTTGCTTTTAGTCCAGTTTTGTTGAAAGCAGACCCTGCAAACCAGTTTTTGAAGCAAAATAGGAAAGGAAATGAAATACATATGAAAACTTCAGGAAGAATGGAAGACTTGGTTACAAGGGCTGGGGGCTGTTCATTCTCACTCTCCCCAGAATTCTTCCTGGTCGGTAGATCTCTCCTATTTCTCAAAGGCAGGAAGCTATTTTTGCCTCCCTCAGTGAGCAAGAGCCCTCAGGCTGAAGCAAATGCTTTCTCTCCCACCCCTGGGCATTCTACTCTCTTTTGGCTTCAATAGGGCAGAGTGCTCCAAGATCTGCTAGTGAGTTGCTTTATTGTCCTGACTCCTTGACTCCAGTGTCTTGGCTTAATTTCGGACAAAGCAGAAGTCCACACTACACCTGTGAGGTTGCAAGATGTGAGGGAAGTCAAAAACTCTTTCTACATTAATCTTGTTTTTGTCCCCCTTGCCTTCGCCTCTGCTGGTCCAGAAAACAGCAAACAATAACCCACTTCTCTAACGGCTTTCGGAGCTGCCTTCAATGTTTGCAAGAGCCTTAATCTAGTGGGTCTGATGAGTTCACCCCCCAGATGAGTGTGAGTCAAGCAGGCCATGTGCGCCGAGTGGCAGCAGGCTCAGCTGGGCACTGGGAGGAGAGGGGTCACAGGGCACGAACTACTGCCACCGCCAGGCCAAGTTCCCTCTAAGTAAAAACGGCCCTCTCCTAAGGTCTTCACAATAGAAATCCTACCCACTCTCAAGGCCCACCTCACACTCTTGACCTTGACCGCCTCAGCTGGAAGAGCCCCCAGTCACCACGCTGCTCTGTGCTACAACGAAGCATGTATCACCGACCACCATGAACCCCACTTGTTTGCATGAGCATCTCGGGTTCCCTCCCGGACAGTCAGGTCCTGGAAGGTTGGAGTTAAATCTCATGCAGCCATGGTCCCAAACAGCACCTAACCTATAGTACTCTGCACACAGGAAGTGTTCAATAAGTGATCTAGCTTTTAAAATAATGGCTTCTCTAGATACCTGCAGTTTTCCTAGGTTTACTGGTTATAAAAGCATATGTGGGAAAATCTCTAAACACTTGGAAATTAAACAAAACACTTAAAAGAATCCATTAGTCTGAGAGGAAGTCTCAAGGAAAATGAGAAAATATTTTGAGCTGAATGAAAATGAAAACA
This sequence comes from Macrotus californicus, assembly GCA_007922815.1. Lineage (NCBI taxonomy): Eukaryota > Metazoa > Chordata > Mammalia > Chiroptera > Phyllostomidae > Macrotus > Macrotus californicus. Next base: position 10,235 of record VMDR010004648.1, read on the forward strand.
GAACATTTCAAAATGAATGGGTTTTACCTAAAGCAGGGCTCAGGGGGAATCAAAAATGAGAAAATATTTTGAGCTGAATGAAAATGAAAACAGAACATTTCAAAATGAATGGGTTTTACCTAAAGCAGGGCTCAGGGGGAATCTCATAGGATTAAATGTTTATGTTAGAAAAGAAGATAGGTATCCAATTAGCCATCTAAGCTAATACCTGAAGGAGCCAGAACAGTAGGAACACAATCAACCTAAAGGAAGCAGAAGGAAAGGAACAACCAGATAAGAGCAGACATCAATGAAATTGAAAACAGAAGAACGATAGGGAAAATCAATGAAACCAAAAGATGGCTCTTTGGAAAGATCAATAAAATGGATAAACATCTGATAAAAAAGGAAAGAAGATACAAGGTACGAATATCAGGAATGAAGAAGGATACCCCTCCAGGCATTGCAGACGTTAATTGATGAGATACTAAGGGAATACTACAAACAACTCTTCACACACAAATCTGACTGTTTTGACGAAATGGATCGATTTCTTGAAAACCACAAACTACAATTTGGTGATGATGAAATAGAAGATCTGAAAAGTCCTATAATGATTAAAGACATCGAATCCATAGTTAAAAACCCTGTAAAGCATAAATCCCCAGGCCCACGTGGTCTCACTGGTGAATTCTAGCAAACATTTCAAGAAATAAGAGGAAATAGTAGAGGAACACACTAGACTTACCAGGGTGATCACTTCGCCAGGTATATAAATATCTAATCACTATGTTGTACATCTAAAACTAATACAGTATTGTATGTCAACTGTATAATTGAAAATCAAAAAAATTAAAACCAATAAGAGAAACTCTTCCCAGCCTATCTTATGAAGCCAGCGTTACCCTGATATCAAAGCCACACAAGGGCAGTAGAAGAAAACTTCAGATCAATATCCCTCATAAACACAGATGCAAAATATTAGCAAATGAAACCCAGGGATAGTAAAGTCAGAGTACGCCAGGACTAAAGTCCTTCACCGAGTGCATAAAGACACTCTTCCACATTCTCACTGTGGTGACGGTTCCACAAATGGGTGCATGCTTCACAAGTCCTAGAACTGTACACACACACAAACACACCAGCCAGTTTTACTGTAAGTTAATTTCTAAAACCAAGTTTGAAAAATGATGTGTTTCGTGTATGTGTTAGCTTGGTCGGTGATGATGGTAACCAGCGTCTGCGCTGTACTTTCAATACAAAGCACTCTGAAGTACATTTCCCGTGGCTTTCTCAACAACAGTCAACTAGGTGTGCACTATTGGTCTCCTTTTTCCAGGTGGGGAAACTGCGTTTCACAGAGGTGAAAGGCCCTCGCACACATTAGTGAGCAGAGCAGAGCCACAAGCCTGGACCCTCAGTGGGTGGTCCCTGTCAGCAGAGATTCCCATGAACTTGCTCCTGGCTCTGGGCTTATACCGCAGATGGCCATGGCAATGAAACTGTGTGTTTCCCGAATGGAAAGTGAATCTAGGCACATTTCTGTTCAAGGCCAGGGGCTGCTGGGGCCTGGCTGGAGGAGGTGTTCCACATGACTGAGCACACACCAGCAGCTATGATGCAGCTCCTGCTACTGCAGTGACTCCACAAAACTGCCAGCCCAGTTCGCCCACAGGAGACGCTTCCACCACTCTTTAAATATTGGCTCTGCAGACTTTTTTCATGCTATGATTATTTCTTCTGTAAGGTAAGGTAGTGTACTACCACAGTCCAAGTAAGCAGGGGGAGGGCGTGTGGAGGAGCAAGAATGGAGATTGTTGAGTATTCCATTCTATTTGCTCTGATTCCCTGCAATTTTAAAACATTTATCTGAGAGAGCCTCTAACCCCATTCCCACTCTCTTCAAAAAAGCACATGGGTTAAGAGAGGAGAGAGCAGGAACTGGGGAAGAGACCCACCGGGGTCCTGACTAATTGACACGGTCAGGAAGGGTGGATGATGTGCCAGGAACACAGCAACGAGAACTGTGCTAATGAAAGGTCGTCCTGTATTTGTATCTCCCCTCCCCTCCTCAATTCAGTTAACATGTAGTACAGCCCTGGAGGGGTACGTGTGTAAGCAACCACTGTATTGTCTCTTCATCCAGGAAGTAGATCTTGATGGCCAGCGGCCGTTTTTAGGGGGCTTGATTTTAAACTGGAGCAATATCCCAAGATACAGCAGGAACTTTTGCCGAAACCCTAGAAGCCGTCTGGAAACTGGACAAGCCGGGGGTGAGTGTATTTCCCATTGGTCACCAGCGCGGTCCTGACCTCCTGCAATCACTTCATGTTGGCTTCCAGAGGCTTGATTCCGGCTGTGACGTCCCAAGGCCGAGTCACGTCCTACCACCGCAGCCCCGCGGGATGTCTGGCATGGGGGTGGGTGAGTTTTGAAGGCACAGAAGAGGTAAAACTGAGCTGGAGCCTATGTCGGAAGGGGTCATGGGCTAAGGGGAAAGTTCGAGGAGCACCTGCCATCTGTTTGGTGAGCAGAGTATGGGCCAGCCACGTGTCACACACACACTGACACTAGCAAAGCATGGCAAAGGGCGAGAGATGATTCATCGTATTTTTTCTGGGAATGCGAGGCATCAGGCACGCTTTTTAGGGAAGCAACTGTGGGCTCCTAGGGTTGAAGCCATAAAGCCGGGTGGTTGAAAGACGTGCGATCCCACAAGGACATATTTTAGGGAGAGTAAAAATGAGTCAGTTCTCCCTTCCCTTCACACACTCACACACACACACACACACACGGAGGGGCTGCTACACAGAGGAGATGATACTCAGCAACTCGGACGTTAGAGAAACGCATGAGACTCAGATTCTGCCCTCTGAGGGTTCGCAGGGAATATTTGCTCACGGAGAGCCACGCTCCCAGTAGACCGTAATGAAGGCCCGTGAATCCAGACGTTCTTTTCTTGTGCTTACTGGAACCTGCAATTCTTTGTTTGTTTGCTCGTTTAGGTTCTGTCACGGTCCATCAGTGAGCTCCCTGTGAGCAGGAGCCCATCCGTCTCATTCGCCGTTGAGATCCCAGTGCCAGGCACATAGCTGATGCTCTGAAAGTGTTCGCGGACTGAATGCATGGATGAGAAATTGATCCTCATTGGAGGACTCCGGGAATGTTTCAAGGAACAAGCAGCGTTTGCAGTGGGCCTGGATGGAGAGCTAGTTTTACAGCCCGCTATGGGAGCTGTGCGTGCTGCAGACGGAACACAAAGAAGGTGGGCACAGACAGAACGGCTGGGTGAGGAGTGAGGGACACCGGCGCAGCTGGAGTGTGGGGTAAGGCTGGCAGGGGAGTTAGGTTGGGCCTGTGTCACGGGGGCCCTGGATGGCAGCTGAGTGTTCAGTTGGCCACAGGTCTGTAGAGGGGACAGGCTGACCGCGGCTGTGGGTTGGTGCAGTAGGTCTGGTGGTGACACTTTGCATGAGTCAGCACAGAGAACGAAAGCAAGGATACTGTTGAGGGTGTTCAGGGCAGTGGCTGAACCCATGGGAGAGGTGACAAGGGCCCGGTCTGGGTAGAAGCTGAGAGCACTTCACCACCAGAACGTTCGAGTCTCAGGAACCAAGTGAACACGAGGCCGAAGGATACAAGACTTCAAAGACATTATTGAGGTTCCCAGCTCGGGGGCCAGGGAGACAAAAGGGGCAGTCAGAGGAGCTGGCTAAGAAGATGGGGGAAGAGAGGGTGGTGTGGGTGGTTGGAGCATCTTCAGGCTGACTGCTCAGTGGGACGTCTGGTGCAAGTGTCCAGCCTGCTGTTAGGAAGTCGGAGATAGGGGCGCACGGACAAGCTCTCTAATCACTGAGCCAAAAGTAGCGGAGCTGGGTTTGCCTTTGGTAACAGCCTGCAGGATTACAGGCTGCAGGGCACCGACGGGAAGGACCTTGGAGCCCACTCCTCCTGTGTACAGAAGGAACATCTCAGACCTAGAGAGGGTGGGTGACTTGTCCAAGTTCACACGGCCCATTTGCCCCCCTAACTTCATAGGGGGGTGATTAACGTTCAGGTGAGTGTTGAAAGTGAAAAGCTTCTAACTTGTATCTCTGTTTAAAGCTGATCAGGGAACTGTAGTAATGGAATAAAGAGAATGATCTCTGGACTGACAGCCATCAGAGGGGAGGGGGCGGAGGGCTGGGTGAAAAAGGTGAGGGGATTAAGCAACAACAAAGTCACAGGTACAGAACAGTATGGTGATTAGCAGAGGGAAAGGGGGGTGGGGAGAGGTAGAAGAAGGAAAAGGGATAAATGGTGGTGGAAGGAGACTTAATGTGGGGTGGCGAGCATACAATCCAACATACAGATAATGTATTATAGAATTATACACCTGAAACTGATATAATTTTGTTAACCAATGTTGGCCCAATAAATTCCATTTAAAAAAACAAAGAGCGAATGATCTCTGTTGGTAAAAGTAGCTGCCACCCAGATGGGAACAGACCCTAGAGGCACCAGGGGCAGGGTAGCCGACTGCTTGGACAGCCCTCCCACCCCGCATGGCCCTCCCACCCCGCACGGCCTACAGCTGTAGAGCAGAACTCGGAGCCTCTTGCTTGGGAAATGCTCCCGACGCCTGGGAGGCAGAAGGCAGGGAGAAAACCAGGCCTTGTATTGCACCCCAGACTCCCCTCTGCCTCACCCAAAGGACATGGGCCCAATGACAGACTCCAGGACTTCTCAGAAAAGCAAACAAAATGCCAAGCGCATGGCAAAGGTCACCTGGCCCGTGCAGAGAGTGAATGATTAACTCCTGCGAAAGTGAGTTTTAAGGATTCTTTTTACAGGGGTCAAAGGTGTAGCTGGAAAATTTTAGCCTGGGGCAAATTCTAAGACAGGCTCCCTCTCCCACCCTCGCCCCATGTGCTCCACTGGCCCCCCTTCTCTGAGGACCTTGACCCACATCCACGTGAGGAGTGTCCCAGGTCAAGAGCAGAGGCCCCTCCCTGCCAGCTCCCTCTCCCTTGGTGCCTTCCAGCTCTTTTGGCTGCAAAGCCAGCAGGAAGGGCTGAGGCTTCCAGAACCCAGGGCCTGGTCCAGTTTGCCTCTCCTCTCTCTGTCTCCCCTCTCTGGTCACTGGCACTGCGAGAAATTCACAAGGACAAATTCACAAAACATGCCTCTGCTCACTCACATCCAGCAGGGGGATCTTGGGGGGGCCTCCAGATGCTCACCAGCAAAATGGGTTCCAATGCCTCTGGACCTCGAAGGGTTGTTGAGGGGATTAAATGAGATAACGCATAAAGCACCCCCAGAGTGTGCCTGGCACATGGGAAGTATCAGCGTGTGTGAGGACCTCTCCTTTCCTGGAGCAGCTTCCCCAGCCCCCAATCCTCTTCCGGACCCTCCTCCCAGGACACCCTGGGGCTTCCCTCTCCTTTGCCTGCTGAGATTATCTGAGAAAACAGAGCCCACAAGGACCTGACAGCTTTTGTCCCTTTGCCGTCCCCCCTAATCCTGCAGGGAAGGTGGCCGAGCTTGCAGCAGTGACATAGATGTATACACAGGAAGGAGCACATGCCTGCGTTGGTGTGGCCTTGACTCCCTTTGTGCAATAAATCCCCCCAACACACACTGAGAAGAGGGGCCACGGGGAGCCCAGTCAGCCCCGGCGCCCGCTGAGCTGAAGGGTCACACTGAAGGTGCCGGGCTCCGGCAGGGACTGCTGTGGGCGGGCGCGGCGCACCCCCTGGAGAACCGAGAGCCAGCTTGGGCAGAGGCTGCCCAGTGAGCACCCGCAGGGGCGCGGTGACTCCGCAGGGTGCGGCCTGGAGAGGCCCGCAGTGTCCCCGCCTGCTCCTCGATGGCGGAATTTTCCCTGTGCCCTGAGCTCTGCAGCCAGCTTAGTTCCTGCAAAGAGGAGCCGTGGGCGCCACCTGCTGCTTCAGATCCACAGTGCCCCGCAGACCTGTCTCTTTCCATCTGCCCCTCCAGCCCAGCACTCTGAGGAGTGACCAGGGCCGACCTGCGCAGAGGAAGGTGGACACTCATGCCCCCGCCTCTTGTTCTTCATCGCCCTTCGAAGGGCCCACGTTCTGGTCATCAAGGGCGCAAGTCAGTCATGGGAGCCCCTGATCAGAGAGCCAAGGACAGGGAGCTTTCTTGATGACTCTCCATCTCGGTGTGGACAAAGGCACCTTGGACGGAGGCCAGCGAGGAGAGGAAAGAGCGAGGTGAGAGGGTGGCCCCACCGGGGGGTGTGATGATGGAGAGAAGCTCAGGAGCCCAGAGCTCAGCTCCCTTGGTCCCCTCACCCCACTGCCACCACCACCTAATGTCCCAAACTGTGCTGTTCACTGCCCCAGAGCAGCCCGACTTGCCCACCTGGCCCCAGGTCTGACACCACACGTTGGGGCACTCCTTCGGGACCAGGCCGCGTGTCGGGTGCTCCACCCAATACCCTAAAGTCCCTCTGCGCCCTGCAGAGGGAGGTGACTAATTAATTACAGGATCATCAGGAGTCTGTATTGATTTGTGAAGACACTTTGTTCCTTTACATCGACATGCTCTCGCACAGGCTCACTTCTCACTTGGTCATTCGTGTTCCGCACCCAAGAGCTGGGCCCTGACAGGAGAGGCACAGGTTACAAAGTCTGAGAACCGAACTTCCAAGTGCATACAAGAAAGTCACATGCCAGAAATAAAGCTGGTTCAACGAGAGGAAGTGAGTGGTCTAGACTCGGAGACAAGGTGGAGACAACAGAGACCTTCTGCCAAGACCACCCCCGACTGTCACCACTGCTTGGCAGGAAGGGAGGGACGAAGCTTGAACTCCTTTCTGATGTGCTTCGTTTAAATGCAAAATGTGTGTGTGTGTGTGTGTGCGTGTGTGTTGCTCAAACAGTACACAAGCGCCTGTGTTGGATCCAGCTGAGCTGGCTGTGTCCGGCAGCAGCGGCTATAGCGAGTGTGCAGCAGCGTCCCTGTCGGTGGTGGCGGGGAGGCCGGTGCGCACAGCTGACCCCTCTGCAGCATGAGTGTGCGTCCTGTCTCAAGGAGGGCCAGGCCCTTCCTGGAAAAGAGGCTGCCGGAGCCAGAGGTAATTTTTCTTTCTCTACAGCTAAAGAGGTGATTCTTCAACCTTCAAAATGTTACTTTGCAGAGGAAAAAGCCTGGCCTGAGAGTCAGAAGATCTGGGTTCAAGTCCAGGCCTGGCTACGAAGCAGATGGCTTCATGGAGCAGCATCTTTCATTCCTTCATCCAATCAACCATTCAACACGAACATTCACTGAGCACTTGCTGTGCACCAGCCACTGTTCTAGGTGCAGGAGATACGGTGAACGAGACAACTCTCTGCCCACAGAGAGCTTGCATTCATTCTAACAGGGGCATGGGCGACCCACCATGGGGAAGGGACAGATGATGGGTTAGATTGCCAGGGAGGGGCGGGCTTTGACAACCTGCGAGGCAGACGGGAACGAGCTTGGTGGTTTTGCGGGGAGGAAGTGAAGGTCAGTGACAGGGGAAATCAAGAGATCCGTTGGGGATAAGAAAAATTTGAGCAAATCACTCTTTCTCTTCTTTTGCCCTCTGCCTCCTCTTTGTGGTGATTGGGGTTATTTTTTCCAATTTTCCCACATACCCATGTCTTTTAAACCCACTGATATGTCCCAAATTCAGAGAAAAGAAGCGACTGGTCTCTTTTAATTTTCTCTTCGGTGGGCGGGGGAGAGAACACAAGCTAGTCCCCACGTCCCACAAGGGGTCCCACCCATGCCAATGTCTGACAACCTGGAAAGAGGAAACAGGGTGGAGGGCCAGGGCTCGGAGCAGAGGGCGCAGAGGAGGAAGAGGCACCAAAAATGTATGTCTGGCCAAAGTTCAAGTTAGATTTCATTTCCCACATTTCTTGGGTTTGCACTTTAGATGTTTCAGGGGCTTCTGAAAGGAAAAGCATTTAGACTTCAATTGCAAATGGACCCCCACGTTTGGGGTCTGAGCTCAGTCGTTCAACCAGCCTGAACCTCAGTTTCCTCCACTCTCAATGTCAAGGCCTTGTCCGTCTTCTCAAGCTAGAAAATTCTAGGATTCTGCTGGTTTTAAGGAAAGAAAAAAAACAGCAACAAATACATGTAAAAGTCCAAGAACCCTGAGACCTGAACGGATAGTATTTGAAGGAGTTTTGCAAACATTTTCATTCAATACACTATGTACTGGACACTTCCTACATACCCAAGGTTGTAAACATACAACCCTGAAAATATAGATAAAGTCCCTTCCTCATGAAGCTTTCACTCTGGTGCGTGCGAGGTAGCTAGACAGACAGACAGACCACCCCGGTGGTGCCAAGTGCTATGGAGAGAAATCAAGCAGAGAACGAGGGTAAACCATGTCAACAAGGTGGGGGGGGGGGGGGGGGGGCGGAGACCGGGGATGCTGTCTTATATAAGAAAATTAGGGGAGGTCTCCAGACAGAGGGAGTGGCGAGCACAGCAGCCCTTGTCATGCATGGAGTGTTCTAGGAAGAGCAAGGACGCAGTTTGACTGAAGACGGGTGTGAGAGACAGGAGACAGGCTCACAGGTGAGCTTTGGATTTTAGTATGAGAGCGGGGGGAGATGGTTGGGGGGTTGTGAGCAGAGGGCTGACATGGTCTGAAAAACTGATCCACGAAGACAAGGCAGTCCCGGGGACATCAGATACCGTGTCAAGGTGCTTGAAGCTCTGAAGTAACTGGGCATGTTTGTTCCAGCAGATGCTTAAACCAAAATTGTTGGCCTTGGTGGGAAACCCACATCATCCTTGCTGGAAGCTTCATTTGCTCATCCACTGTGGGGTTAGTGATCACCGGGGATGCAATGGGATAAAAGACATAGTCTCTGCCCAGTCTGCCGACAAAGAACTTGAGGCTTTGCCAGGTTGAGTTATAACCAAAGCTACAGGCCAGTAAGTAAGTGGCAGAGCTGAAATCCATCCCAGGGCTGGGTGACTCTAGACCAGCCAACCAATGTTTGCAATGCTAGTGATACTCAGGTGAGGAAGAGCATTTTGAGAGATGAAGAGACTCGTGCAAGATCACAGAGCTATGAGTGGCTGAGCTGGGTCTCCCACGGACGCCAGTGGACCTGGCCCATTTGTCATAGCTCTGGACCCCCAGGGAGCAGCTCTGAGACAGAGATGGCAACAAAACATCAAGTCAGGCTGATCTTGAGATCAACACCGATCAGGAGAACGTATCAGGGGAAAGAAGGGTGCAGGATCAAGGGGAGGAAAAAACTGAGCTGTGACAAAGGACCAACAAAGGCCTCAGCCATCCCACCAGGGAAGTTGGAGTAGTCTCTCAGAGGCGTTCCGAGGGCCGGGCATTTGCATACCCACCCTGGTCAGTCCTGGGTCTAGCCTGCCCTGGGAAGGGGGGAGTGACCTCGGGCAAGGCAGTGTTTGAGCCAAAGCTATCCCCCAAGTGGATGACAGCTAAGGGCCACCCTCCCCGTAACTGAGGACGTGAGTCCTCATTCCTTTATTCTCTCCGGAGGGACCTGGGCGGCACATCACGGAGTCCACCACATGTGTTGTCCCTCATGACGTGGTCCCTCGGTGACCTCGCTGGGCCTTTTACAAGTTCCAGAAATGTCACAGAATCGCAGCTTAGGTGTGATCTGTAAAAAATTCTCCTTAGGCTATCTTTTCCACCGTATTTTCCACTTTACATTGTTTTTCTAGTTTTCCTCTCATTTTAGTTGCCCCCACCGCCACCCCCATGTTGACCAATCTGTCGTCCTCCACTCTCTGGAGATGTTGGGCAATGGAGAGAGTGGTACTTAGCATTTTGTGTTCCTTTTTTAAAGAGCTTCCTTCTGTACAATTAGGAAAAAAGTAGAAATGCTTCCTTCTACATATTCCAGCTACTGACGACCAGCAGAGTGGCAGTTTGAGGAAGCTTCTGTAAGAATTCCGTGAGGCCACCAGAGCCGAGTCAGAGGGAGCCACGCATTAAGTGGGAACTGCCTGGAGCTGGAGGCTTAGACACCCTGGGCCTAGAGGTGGCATTTGGGGCCACAGGAGTGGGTAGAGGCTGAGAAGAAGAGGGCCCGGGACTGAGCCTTTGAGGAAGGGGTGACACATTTTGGGGGGGGAGGCATAGAAGGAATGGAAAGGGAGACTGAGGAGCAGAACGAGAAGTGAGAGCAGTTTCATGGCGCCCTAGAGGACAGGGCCACGAGGAGGAGGGGCCAGTGGCACCGAGTGCTCTGGGCAGCTGGAGTGATGTCCGGTGTGGCCTGGAGGGCGGGGCGGGAGCCACATCCGAGTTCGCAGTGGGACAAAGTTTCCACCTGGCTTTGGTTCGGCACGGCGTGCCTGGTAGGTTAGTAGACTGAGCACTCTGGACGGCCCTCCCCACTGAGGGAGCTACAATGCTGGGTTACATACACATTCTGAAACCTTCATAGACATTTGTCTGAGACGCAATGACGGTCACAAATTCACTGACTCCAAAAATGCAGTAGCATTAGGAGCCCTGGCAGGTGAGTGAACACTAAAGTTTGCTTTTGCCCTGAGAGCCGCGGGCTTTTAGGGCTGTGGACCCTGCTCTGGCAGCTGGGCGAGTCTGGTGGGCAGATGAGCACGTCTCGGGCCTGCCCACGTAGGGAGTCCAGCAGTGTTCCCTGCATAAATTGGGAGCTGGGAGGCCATGCCCTCAGAATGAAGGTGAATAAGGGATAAATCTGCCGTGAAAAAGGCAACTAACTTGCCTTACCGTGGCAGTGGGTGAGGGGAGACCCCTCTCCCCTGAGTCTGCAATCACAAGCTGGTCTCAAAGGTTTTCTGAATTCATGTCTGTTGGCCTGAAAAATCTCTAACATTTAAATATAATTTAAATGGTTTGGGGGTTGTTTTAATAAAGTTTTAAGAAAAAAGAACGATTTACGTTAAAAATTCACACATAGAAGCCCTATGGCTGACAAAAAATAGCAGAAACAACTAGTCAAAGATTTCAGATATTAGGATTTCAGACATGGAATGAAAAAAAAATTCTATTTCTTACGTTTAAACAAAGAAAAGGGAAACTATAGAGCATGAGCAGGAACAAGAGATTTTAAAGAATGTACAGGGAGGTTTGAGAAATAACCAAAGAGGCCTCCTAAAAATTTAATGTGCAGTAGATGGATTAAATGTTCAATGAGATGCAGCTGAAGAAGGAATTAGTCAACTAGAAGATAGGACCACAAATTATGGAGAATGCAGATTTGACTGATAAAAAGATGCATATTATAAAAGAGAAGTTAAAAAGATACAGAGGATAGAGTGACTGACTCTGCTATACACCTAAATTTGATTTCCTTCTAGAATAAAGTATTGAATGGGCAACAATTCAATGTTAAATGCTGATAATTTTCCAGAAATACTGGAAGTCTAAGAGATTGGGGTGGGGGTAGGGGGGAGAAGGAAAAGAGGGAGAGAGCCGGAGACAGAGAGGAAGAGGGGGGATAAAAGTGGCCAGAGAGAAAAGCAGTCGCCCTCCAAAGAAACCATAAACAGTCCCATGATTAACCAGTAGGCAGCAAAAAATGGAAGCCAGAAGATAGTGGAGAAACATCTTCACTGTGGTGGGAAAAAGGTTGTGAGCCTACCGCTGAACACTCAGAGAAACTATCTTCCAAGAATGAGGGTGAATAAGGGCCACTTCCCTCAAAGAGAAAGGGAGACCAACTCTTGCACACCCACGGCAGGAAGTGCTGGGGCGCACGGTCCGGGCAGGAGGAGAAGGAGACGGAGCCCTGGTGGAAGGTTCGAGATTCAAGAAAGAGTGGACGTGCATGGTGCCAGATCTGTAAATAAAATAAGGAAATCAGGATTTTACAAAATAACAATATCCACTGTGTGTGTGTGTGTGTGTGTGTGTGTGTGTGTGTGTACGCGGAGCTGGCCAACAGGCTGGAACCCAAATCCCGGGTCACAATGGCAGGAAACGTGAGAGGGAGTGATAGGGGCCACGCCTTCCAGGAGCCTTTGAAAGGGGAGAATACACGTTGTTGGTTAACTTTTGACTTTAGTCCACAAACATTAGTGCACATGCGCAAATTGTCCTGGCAACCGTTAAGAAGACAGAGATTGGATATGAGTCTTCCGAACTAGCAGGGGGGAAAATGAACGAAAAAGTGGAGGAAGACACATTAATTTTTTAAGAGGCAGGAAGGTGGGGTGAGAGGCAGAGGAAGACTGACAAATGGGTCAAAGAGGAAGTGAATGACAACAGAGAAGCGACAAACCCCAGTGCGCGGTCCATCAGAGGAGATGCCGACGGACCGAACGTAGGAGTCAAAGCACCTCGGCTTCCGGGGGCGGGGCGGGGGGGGGGGGGCGTTTAGAAGATCAGTCGTGCTTACAGGAGGCACAGTTACCAACCACACGAAGACACAAGTTGACCGAAAGTGAAAGGGTTGGAAAAGCTATGCTGGCCAAGCAGCACAGGTGGGGTCACTGTATTACTACCAGAAGAAAATCAGTGTTTGGGCAAAATGCTTATAGCAGTTAAAACAGGTCACCTTATCATGAGAAAAGCTTCGGTTAACTGGGAAGACATAGAAATTCTAACCCTGTATGTCCTTAATAATAGAGCCTCAAAGTATAGTAAGCCAAAGTTTGCCAGAACTACACAGAGAAAGTTTTAAACCCACTATCATAATCGGAGATTTTTAAAACAACCCTCTCTGCACGGATGTTGGAAAATGCGGCCGTAAGGAAATCTGTAATCTACAGAAGATTTGAGGAGCGCGTGGTCTAGTTGACACGTACTCAATATCGTGTCTAACTTTGCGTGCCCCGAGCCCTGGCTAGTGTGGCTCAGTGCGTTAAATTTGCGTACCCGCTTTGCACACCCAAAGCGCAGTGAAGAAGTGCCAGGTTAAATACTGGCCTCAACAAAGACCAAAGGATTGGGCCTTTTCAGACTGCTTTCTCCGACTACAGTGCAATTGAGTTAGAAATCAACAGCAAACACATAGCTGGGAAACCCAATATATTTGTAAAAAAAAAAAAAAATTCGGGGCCCCTCATGAGTCAAAGAGGAGGACGGTAGCAATGAGAAAATTAATAGAACTGAAAGATGAAAATACAATACACCAAAGCCTGTGGGATTCCACAAAAATGGTATTAATAGGAAGGTCACATACTTAGGGAATAAAAAAAGCTGAGAATTTCTGAGCTAAGCATTTAGGTAGTTATATAAAAAAGAATACCAGAATAAACCTAAAGAAAGTAGAGGGAAAAGAACCAGGATATAAATAGAAACAAATGAAATAGAAAACAAATACATGTAACTAGCGCTTCTTTGACAAGTGTCTAAAAGATTTATCAAGAAAGACGATTACCGATGTATCAGCATTTAAACAGATAACAATCAAATATTATGAACACTTTTATGCCAAGGAATTTGAAAACTTAGATGGAATGGATAAATTCCTGGGAAAATAGCAATTAATAACACCTGCTCAAGAAGAAACAGAAAACTAGAATATCCTTTATCCCTAAAAGGAAATGAATTAATAGTTTAAAATCTTCTGACAAAGAAAACACAGGGCCCAAATGTGGATGAGTGTTACCAAACTTTCGAACAAAGAGACTGTTCTGACATTTTGGGAGCAGAAAAGTAGGGCACTTCCTAACTCTGGAGAAAGGCCAACTGTAAAATTTCAGGAAACAATATAGGGTCAAGTCCCTGTGACCCAGAGAAAAGAGAAGGATTTTTTTAAAAGACACAAAAGGTACGCCATTATAATGGAGAAAGTCACCAAAAATTCATCTACATTAAAATGGTGAATCACTTTAGAAAATATGTTGGCATTACCTTGTAAATTTTAAAGATGCACATATATTCTTTGATCCTAAAGTTTCACTCTTATGGATATTCCCTTAAAAAACTCGAGTGCATCAGAAAACATGTGTAAGAATGTGTATCCATTCACACTTCAAGTCACTAGAGCTAGAAACAGCCAAAATGCCCACCTAGAATAACACAGATATATAAAGTGGCATAATCCCACGGTGGAATATTACACAGCAGGGAAAAGGGACATACCACCGCCACGCGCATCCATGTGGAAAAGTACAAAAAGCAGACTGTAGACACAAGAAGCAAATCAAAGAAGACTTCATCAGTATGATCCAGTTTACTCAAAGCTCAAAACCTGGCAAAACTAAAAAGACATTGGGATGACACAGGCCCTGTTTTGTTGATACTAAAACACACCTTTCACATTTTAATCTAAAATTGGGATGCGTCTGATAATCGGTGGTGTCTGGCAATTACATTTAGCAGCGTCTTTCCTTTCTCAGATATGAAATAGTGATGTGTCTTACAATTGCTGGGGGCTTAGGGTTAATGAAATACGGTAGGTGGTAAAACTGAAAAAGCAAAACGATGTACATGGGATTTGGCATCACGGTTCCCTACGTCAGGAAGGGAGGGGACCAGGAAATGGAAGGGGCACCTAGGAGAATTCTAAAGTACTGGTGATGTGCTGTTTTTCCTACCTAGTGAGCATGTTTGTGTTTATGGTTTTCCTTTAAACAGCTCAGACTCTCTTCATGTATGATACGTCTCACAATAAACAGAAGTGTGAAGAGCTGAGGAAGTGGACACGCATGTATAATAATAGCTCAAGAGACTGGAGGTGGACAGAGGCAGGGAGCTGCAGGAGGCAGCGGCGGACCCTACAGGAAGGGAAGGGAAGATGGCCCCAAGAAGCTCGAAGGCGTCCACCCATCGCATGCGGAGAAGTCAGGAGATGTGCTTCTTCCACATTAGCGAGAGGGAGAAGGGAAAAGATGGGTTTCCAGAATTTGTGATGATGGAATGTCATGCATGTTTCCCCAGTGATGGTGTCTAATTTCTTCATGAAGGACTTATCTGTGGGGAGGGGGTAGTTATCAGGAATAGCAGAGAGGGACGGATGGCCATGAGGGATAGGTGTCTAAAATACTAAACATTTATTCAACTAAACAAAGAGCCTTTTACATCCACCACTTCGTTTATTCTCTTCATCACAGGGAGCAGGTACGGATTCTCCCACGAAGCCTGCATTAGTGTCCCAGGGTTACCATAACAAAGCACCGCACACTGCGTGGCTCAAACAACAGAAAACTATTTTCTACGGCTCTGGAGCCTGGAAGCCCGAGGTCAAGGTGCCTGCAGGGTTGGTTTCTCCTGAGGCCTCTCTCCTTGGGCTTGCAGACGGCCTTTTGTCTTTGCATGCCTGCCCATGACCTCTCTTCCTCTACTTTCAGGGACACCTGTCCTGTTGGATGAGGGTGCCACCCTTTCCCTCCAACAGTCTCATTTTAACAGTCACCTCTTTGAAGAACCTGTCTCCAAGACAGCCACATTCTGACGTATTGGGAAGTTGAGCTTCAACACAGAAATTTAGAAGGACACAATTCAGCCCATAACGGTGTCCATAAAGAAATAGAGATTCAGAGTTGGAGGCTGAACAGCTTGCTCAGGACAGGCAGTTACAATGTCAGAGTGAGGATGCACATTTGAGTAGGTCAGTTACTGGGACTGAATACCAAGCATTCTACTAAAGAGACTATAAAGTGGTCCTATGCTTAGAAGATTGTAGATGGATAGAAAAGACCTTTTGGAAAATTTTTTTAAAAATGCTGGCCATAATAGAGGAATATTATCAGGCTTTTCGAAACTGTTAGCTGAACATTCCACAGTCCCTAGGGTAGGCAATACTTGCTTAGGCTCTCTTTTTAAATCTGAGCTATAAGCAGAACGACTGTGAATTTTAGCCAAAATGGCAGGAAAGGTGAACAATTTAACATCAGCTGGAATCCTCTGATCCTGGCTCCCATTTTTTGTTTTTTGTTTTTTTTTTTTGAAACCAGGTGTAAATTACAGGCTGAGGAGGGCGACACCTGCTGGGCTGAAAAAGAATTGAGTAGGAGCACGACTGTTTTCATGTGTGGTCCCCTACTGCCCTCTGCTGGTCAGTACTAGGAATACTCAGGAATCTCCAGTACAGTCAATTTACACTTTTTGGCATTCTGTGACCGCAGAGCTATTTTGAGATTTGCTTCAGCTGTTTTCATCATTAAAATTTTGAAAACTGACTATATCTGCCACCTTCTCAAAAGTATTTCCCAATATCTAAGAATATGAGAATTTGAATGCAAATGTTGATGACTTAACAAAACATTGGGTCCCTCATCCATCCATGTTTTCAAAATTTTAAACTTATTTTATGCTTGGGGAGATTTTTGTTTTTCAACATTTTAAAACCATGACTTCCTGCGTGAGAGCCCAGGGACCCCACCATTTGGCTACAGTATTTTTGCAAAATTATTGTTTTCATTTTCAAATGTGACTTTTATTTTTACAAAATCAGTGGTTCATGCTTTGGGGAATTTCACTATTGCATGTTTGGGGAACAGGTTCTAAGTGATAAAGGATTCTCTTGAATTGAGAAGCAGTAAGTAAATGCCAGGAGAAACTGCTGATCCCGCTCAGCACTCCTACAATTTTGGGCAGATGTCAGGCTGGGTGGCCTTGATGGCAGTGAAGTTCACACCTCGGGGCTGGAGAGCCTTCCACGCCCCCGACCCTTGTGGGAGGCCCAGCCCCTCTCTGTGCAGACAGAAGGATGGGCATTTAAAATGAGGTTCAGACCATGATACCGGGAGAGGCCAAAGATCACGCCTTTGATTTTAGAATAAAATACAAATTCCTTACCAGCTTCCCAAGGCCAAGCGACCTGACTCCTGCAGCCCCTCCAAGTCTGAACTTGGCTCCCTTTCCTTCGCCTTCCACTATTTGCATCTTTGTCCTTCAAGGATGTCTCTGTGGCTCCATTTCAGGGCTGTTTCTCTCTCCGGGGCACTTGCTATGATTTATAACAACTGTGTTTCTGTATCTGCTGTTCATTTCCTGTCTACACCATGAGGCCTCATCCATCAGGGAAGCCTCGTCCCTCCGGCCCTCTGTTGATTCCCAGTGCCTGCGGAGCAGGTGTCTATCAATGAATGAGGGAGTGAATATAGAGAGCAAAGAAAGGTGCTGAGAGGTCAGTGACACCCAAGTCATTCCATGCAGGTCACAGCACTGAGCTCCTTCATAAAACACAGGGCAGCCTCACCCCTGAGCCACGGTGTGTGGAGCCAGGAGAGGCCAGTGGCTGGGAGCAGGGGGCAGACAGAACTACCCTGACATCTGACTGGCCCCCGTCATCTAAACCTCCCTTTCCCTGCTGAGGGGATGCCCACGAAGCAGACAGAGCCCCAAGCATGGCACCACCGTTCAGGGGACCTGGCGGCAAAGACACGCATGCTAACACGTCAGGCACCATCAATTAATCAGTGGTTAGGTGCTGATCCAGCATGCAAACTCTGGCTGCTGATCCAACCGGCAGCACTTTGTGTTCGTCCAATGCCTTCCCCTAGAAAGGGCACCAGCACAATCCCATGGGCGCACAGCCCTGCTCACAGGGAGGCACTCTAACAGTCCCGTCTTACAAATGGGGAAATGACCAACCCGTGGTCAACCAGCTCGAGCACCGCTGCTGGGCTGCAGGCTGATGTCTGGCCTTCCAGGGGTTCTGTCTCCATCCTTCCAGTCAGCGCCTGAGCTGGGGAAAAATGAACTCAGAACTGCCGTCAGTTTGCAGTCTGTGGCTTGGGGAGGCTTGATGAGAGCTGCCCCCAAGAGAGGTAGGTAGGAGGGCTGAAACACCTGCTCAGCTCCAGGGAGGCCACGCAGACACCTGACGACAGCGCTGCTTTTCCCCCGCTGCCGTGCCCCTGGGCCGATGTGAATTCCTCGGCCGTAGTCGCTCCTGTCCTGGGTGGGAACCTGGCATCTGACCGGAACAATCCACAGAGGTCGAGCCAGACGGAATGTCCGAGAGCCCCCAGGCGGGCGCAGCCTCAGGGCAGGCTGATCTGGGGGTCCTTGAGGAAGAAGGCCAGTTTCTGGGCCACGGCGTCCAGCTCGGTCGCGTTGGCGTGCTGCAGGAGGTTGCAGCTTCGCACGAAGAAGTGCTTCAGAAAGTGCTGGCTCACACAGCGGTGCAGCTTCCTCGCCAGGCGCAGGAACCCTTTGCTGAAGACCTGCCAGTCCTTCGGGCGGGGATACTTTTCGCAAGTCCAAAAGAGCACCGTCTGCGGAAGGAAGAGGCAGGTCAGACATCGCGGAGGCGACTGGGGAGAGTGTCCTCAGGAACACTGAGCTCACACAACCTTGGCAGGGGGCAGGAAAGGGTCACCGGGGGCAAGCTGGTTCGGCCCCGAATTCCTGCTCCCAGCCTCAGTGTGCTCTCCGCCTGGTCCTGCTGGTCAACGCCTCTTCGTTCATGCACTCGCTCTCCACTGTCGTTTCTAACAGTCACGACTCTTCTTAAAGCCGATTCCCCACCCCCGCACGCGCCTTTGCCTCTACCTTACAAGGGAAATGGAAGCCCTGTTGCCCGGGATCGGACAGCTCTGCCCATGCCCGCAGCCTCCTAGCGGCGCGTCCTCTGTCCTTGCAGCAAACGTGGGTGATCGGTCTCCCCCTTTCTCACTGGCTTTTAAACCTTCTCAGAGCTGGGCTGCACCCTCAGCCCCACGTCTGCTCCTGCCCTAACTCTCTCCTCTGCCAGGCCAGGTTGGTCCACACAACCATCTAATTCTCCGTTGTCATTTTCCTGCTCCGACTCCCCACCTCAGTCCACTCCAGAATGGACTCCTCTCCATCCATCCTCAAATGCTGCTCTGCTGAAGGCCGGGCGATGTGCGTGTCACTAAACCCCATAGCCTTGTCCAGCCCGCGCTTCACCTGGCCTTTCAGCAGACCCCGAGTCTCTCCTGCACACCCTCCCTCTTGAGTTAAGCTGCACTTGGCTTCCAAGCCAACCCACGCTCTGTCTGGGTTTCTCCCAGCACTACAGCTACTACCTGGCAGGCTTCTCTTCCTCCTCTACCCGCCTTTAAATGTTGGCGTTTCTCAGCCCCAGGCCATCCTACTCTCTTCCTTCCACAACAGTGGCTGTAACTCCCACAGGTACAGTGACTCCCAGTTCTCTTTTGCCAGCCCAGACTTCTCTACTGGCTTTTTTTCCTGGTATTTCTTGAAAACCAGAAGGTGATCTGTCAGGATGTCCAAACTGAACCCACAGCCTTCCCCCACAAACCGGGGCAGCCTCCAGCATTGCTCAGCCAGCAGTTAGGCAAACTCCGGTGTCATCCCCTCCCTCACCAACCCCAATCAGTCCCGCCAACCCTCCTGTGCAAGAATGGGGTTGGCCAAAAAGCTGGTTTAGTTTTTTCCATACAATGGGTCTAGTAGTGCTTAGCTGTCTTTAACTTCATTCAAAGCAATTTTCTTAGATTGTATTGTGACAGCTGTCATATCCGTGAGCATTAAAAAAAAACTTACCAAAATTGGTGAATTTTTGTGCAGCCATTTTTATATAGAAGATGGAAGAAAATATGCAACATTTTCATCATACTCTGCGTTACTATTTCAAGAGAGTTGAGAACATAACTGAAATGCAAAAAAATAAAAAAATAAAAAATAAATTTGTGCCCTGGCTGTTGTAGCTCAGTGGATTGAGTGCCAGCCTAAGAACCAAAGGGTCGCTGGTTTGATTCCCAGTCTGGGCACATGTCTGGGTTGCAGGCCAGGTCCCTGGTTGGGGGGGTGCGTGAGGGGCAACCACACATTGATGTTTCTCTAACTCTCTTTCTCCTTCCTTTCCCCTCTCTCTAAAAATAAATAAAATCTTTTTTTTAAATAAAAAGAATTCTTATTAAAAAGATAAAAAGATTTGTACAGTGCACAGCAAAGGTGCTGTGACTGATCAAATGTGTCAAAAGTATTTTTCAAAGTTTCTTGGTACTATTGACATTTTGGCCAAATAATCCCTTGCTGTGGGGCTGTCTCATGCACTGGAAAATGTTCAGCAGCACCCCTGGCCTCTACCCACTAGAAGCCAATAGCGGGAGATAGCCGACATATTCAAAGTATCCACATAAATTAAGTTATTGGTGAAAATGAAAAATGTGTCTTTCATTTTACAGAAAAAACTAAATAGATTCTTTGGCCAACCCAATAGTTCTCAAATCTACCCACTTATCTTCACCTCCATATCACCATTGCTCCCATCCCATCTCACCGGGTCCTCTGCAACAGCTGTCTAAGCAGTCTGTGCCTATTTCTGTCACTTTCTAATCTGTCACCACCCACATTGAAGCCAGTGTGATCTTTTTGAAATAGAAATCTAAGTTTCCTCTTATCTAAAATACCTCTAAGTCTTCCCATTGTATGTTAATTAGACATACCAGCCTTAACCTGGTTTGGTTTGCCAGGTTGGGTCCCACCCTTCCTCTCCAGCCCCACCTGGCCCTGCATTCTCCCTGGCTCCTCCTGCTGGCCACCGACTGCATCTCACGCCCTCTCTCATCTCAGGGCCTCTCACAGCCCCCTGCTGGGGAGCTGGCCTCCGCCTCCTCCTCTTTGCCCAGGAAACTCATTCCTCAGATGCCAGTTCCCTTGACATCCATTAGACATGTCTTTGCCATTTACTTCTCGTGAGCGGCAATAATCACAGGAACGACCATTTTCGCGTTTATTTACACAATCCCTACTGACTGTCGACCCCACGAGAGCTGAGGACGAGGCCCGTGTTCATTCAGTCCTACGTCAGTCACTAGCACTCAGCAGAGGGACTGGCCCACGCCCGGTGGGCACTCAGCCCACATTTACTGACGAAGTAAAATAATGAACTCACCAGGGGAGTCCAACCTGCAGCCCGTGGGCCGCACACAGCCCAGGATGGCTATGAACGCAGCCCAACACAAAGTCGTAAATTTACTTAAAACGTTATGAGATTTTTTTTTTTGTGATTATGTGTCGCAATGTATTGAATGTGTGGCCCAAGACAACTCTTCTTCCAGTGTGGCCCAGAGACGCCCAAAGGTTGGACACTCCTGGTAGATGTTGAGCAGTTTTAAAATATCGTCTTTACTAAAAAGAAAAGGACAGTTTTGGGCTCACAGCAAGAAACTGGATATGCTTTTGGATGAAATTGTTTGGAGCACATGAGTTGGAGATCATTTCATTCTAGTCAAGATAACCTGGACACAAAAACGAAATGTATGAATGCTGCTCTTAAAGTTAACCTTTTATTTCTAAGGAAACTGATGCAGTTAAGCCTATTATAGTCAAGGCCCTGTGCCTCTGAGTGGGCTGTAGAAATACCGTATTTTGCTGTGTATAATGCACACGTTTTTGTCCAGATTTCTTAGGGAAAGGATGCACATTCTACATGGGTAGTTCCTAAAATATCTTGTATCTGTTCTTGTGTTTTGTAATAATTTGTTACATAAAATTTCTTATACCCTACTATGTTCAAGAATACTAAAATTCCTTTATAATACAAAAAAACAAGTATCTACTATAAATATAAAATAATTGAATTAAAAATTAAAACAAAAGATTTTTTTTTTGAAAGATACCAGTAATCTCTTATTTCAAGTGAAATCACTTTGGGGGAGAGCCTCTTTGGGGAGGAGGTGAGGACCCTACGGAAGGTGAGGTCAGACTTAAGGTGAGGTGACCATGACGGGCTGTTGTGCAGCCCGAATTCTTCCACCTCCCAGACAAAAGCCTTGGCCAAGACCCTGCACACTCAAGCCATCATCGGGGGTAACACCACACTGTCACCAGCCACGTCCATCCCATTGCCTAAATGCGAGAGGGCCCTGCCCTTTGAACAAGCATGGAAGACTAGAGGAGAAGGCTGCTCTGTTTCTGTGTGCCCTGCCCTTCTCAACACGTAACTCCCTTTCACATGCCCAGTCTCGAGAATGCTCAGTTTTCCTGGGCTGTGTGCGTGGGTTAGAGAGGGCTGAAGCAGAGAACCTTTAAGGAGTTGCCCTAAAACTCTCCAGCTGGTTGAGATGCAGGTGGAATGCAGTTCTGAGAGCAGTTGAGGGCTGGGGGCCCATGGTGGCCCTATTGAGCCTTGCCTAAAATATCCACCCTAATTATGAGGTAGCAACACCAATAGTTAACAATGATGAGGTTTTCCGAGGAGACACAGTGGAGTTCACTTTGCAGCTCTAACTCTTCCTAATGTAGAAAGACAAGCAAGAAAGAAGCTAACTTCATCAAACAAATTAGACGAGCTTCAGAAAGCACTTGCCCTTGATCCAGAACAGGCGTGTGTGTTTTTAGGGACACATAGAAACTTCAGAGAAAAGTCCCAGTGTGTGCAAATGAGGTGCTACCAGATTTTCGAGCAGATGGATGATCAGAAAAGATAAAAAAGCGAAGACTAGTGATTTTATGAGGGGGTAAAAAGAAGTTGAATAAAATGTGAAGTCATTCATTCATTTGATCAGCAAATATTTGCTAAGCAACTACGAGGTACAAAGCACCAAGGAGATAGTAGAGGTGCAGTAATGATAAGACCATCAGGCTATTTGCCCTTAGAAAGACTCCATTAGAGCTGAGAGAGTAACACAGGGCAGGACAATGGTTATCCATTGAACAAGAGGAGGCACGGGTAGAAGGAGCATGCAAGGAAGGCACCACATAGGTGCCTAGCCCAGGGACCTATGCTCAGGGACAGGGACAAGGGCTAAAACTCCTGACAGATACTAGCTAGGCTGGGGCTGCGTTGTCCCTACGAGTCCGACACCTCCCACCCCAACCTAGTGCGCTGCAGGCGGTGTTCCAGGAGCATCCACCCACCATGTGTGGTCAGAAGTTTGAGGAAGAGGAGCTCAGAGTTTGACCAAAGACCACCTCTCCAAGAGCAGCGCCCCGGGTGCCGGTTGGAGCGGGTTCTGCTGCCCTAAGTTCTCAGGGAGCAACATCTGCTTCTCCCTCGTGTTCCCTGCACTGCGTGATTCCACACGCACCTGCAAAACAGCGTCTGTCTCCCCTGCGAGACCGTGAGCTCTGTGAGAGCAGGACCCGTGTCTGTGTTTACCCCCCAGGAACGGCCAGGTGCAGAGCCCACAGCAGGTGCGGGGGCAGGTGTCTGGCTCACGGTCACCTCAACAAGCGTTTGCTGAGTGAGTGGGTGCGCTCGTGAATGCGCCGTGCTGGGTTTGGGGCCAGGGGAGGCGGGTGCTGGAACCCGGGATTTGAGTTTACGGTTTCCTCCTCTGTGCGGAGCGTGTGCGCATGTGCGTGCGTGGGCAACTGCACTTGGTCTTGAGTGGGGACTGAGTCCTGACTCGAGGAAAACCATGAGTTTATCTGAGGTTTGGGCGACTCGCAAGCTGTCACCGGACTGTGATTTCTCAAGGGCAGAGACCACAAAGCTCAGCACGGTTTCTGGCCCGCGGTGGGCACTTGTGTTGGCTTGTGGAGTAAGATCACAGGAGGGGAGAGAGAAAGAGACAGAAAAAAGAAGACAAAGAAAAGGGAGAGGGGGGAATGGGAAGGGAGAGAGGTGCAGAAAGTTTGCCCTGCCAGCCAGGGGTGTTGCAGGCGCACATGAAGAGTAATAAGTAATTTGTGGCCGCTACGGACTCTGCAGTCCCGGCCGCAACTCATCACATCCACACCCAGACCCCCTTCGAGTGGCTGTGGCCAGACCCTAGGGAAGGCGCAGAGGGCCACCGACCGGAGCTGCGGTGGCCGCGCTCACCTGCAGGTGGTGGGACGTGATGACAGGCCTCTCCCCGGGACACCAGACGTCCTCCTTCGCCTGCCGCAGCGCCCGAAAACACTTCCGGCGGCAGCCGCCGTCTTCGTCCAGCTGCTCCAGCAGCACCCGCTCGGCCTGCGAGAAGCTCAGCTGCCAGTGGTAAGTCGAACGGGCCAACAGGGTGAATCCAAAGGACTGGAAGGGAAAGCAGCGGGACACTGAGGGCGACGCTTGCCGGAGTGGGTGCAGTCTCCGAAGCAGCCCACCAGTCTGGGGGACCAGCACCCCCCGCTCCCCCCCCCCCACCGGCAGGCGGTCCCTCCTGCACAGGACGCGGAGGGAACCTCAGTACAAGCCCCGTTGCGCGTGGGCCGCTAACAAGCCACCTGGTAGGCTCGTTAAAGCCGGATAGCTGGGCCCTGCCCACCGAGCCTCCTCCTGTGGGTTCAGAGCGGGGCCCAGGCAGCTGCCTAACAGGGTCCCAGGGGCCGCGGCCGGTTCTGCTAACCACACTTTGAGAACCCTGATTTTTCTTCCTAAACCGGTGGCTAAGCTGTGAGGTCGGTGGTCTGAGGACCCCGGGCCCTGCCCACCGGTACCTTGATGCACTTCACTCTCTCTGGGGAGGGCCAGCGCGTCAGACACCGAGGCCACCGGGCTTTCTTGGACCAGGCGGTGGGGATCTCCACTCCAGGGACCAGCTCTATCTCCACTGGACCTCCAGATGTTTCCATGGCAACCCGAACTGCAGTGCTGTTTGTTAGCAGGCTGACCTTTCCTGGTGGGAAATGATGAACAGGCTCAGAGAAAGCATTCAAAGAGGGAATTTGGGGACGGTGACTCTGATCAGCTCCTCGTAACTGGAGGGGCAATTTTCACAGTGTTAATAGCGCGAGGGACACGGGGCAGGGGGAAGGGGACGGTATTTATGCCGAAACTGGACAATCGACCAAATAAATATTGATAGAAGAATTGCTAGAAAAATCTCATGGTGGCTGGGTTTTTCTTTCATCTTTCCCCTCCCTCCTCCCAAGGTTGTGTGGTGCCTTTTCTTTTAAAGTGATAGGTTCTTTTCAGACGGCTCCACTGAAAGAAACAGGTAGAGTATTTGCTGTTGCAAAATGAAATCCGACCATGCATACACACCCACCTTGTTTCACCCCTGTGTAGGGCAGCCTGTCCCCTTACTTGTTCTCGGGCCTTCAGCGGCTTTCAGTTTAACCCATCTCTTATCTGGGCCGCAAGCGCTCAGGTGGTATTTGTTCCTGCCACCCATGAAGCCTGCCTCGCCTCAGATGCATCTATTATCACAAAGTATTTCCCAGTGTGGCACTGGGTTACAGAGTCGGGCGAGCAGAAAGAAGCCCTCACACCGTCATTTTCCAACCGGGCCAAGAGAGGGAGAGAAAAGAAACACGTTTGGTAAAGATTTCCTGCTCGTGCACCAGAACCTATTTCTAATTTGTTCCTCCTTCTTTCAAAAGACACACAGTCTTTTTGTTTGTTTGTTCGCCTTCATCACGGACGGATAAGGATGAGCCCTCTTGGATGGGGATCTATTATTTTGCTTTTCCTTGCTCCGAGAAGAGAACAGATGCCCCCTCATTCATTGTGCTTGGCTGTTCAAAAGAACATTGTTCTCTCCTTGGCTGGGGTGTGCTAAAGAGCGGGTTGTCTGCCCCTCATCAGAGCCGCCCCAACAGGAACATGCCGACGTCTGGCACTTCAATGCTGTTTACTGTCGGCACCTCCCTAACCTGGCCCAGTTTGAATCTCTTATTCCCACTTTCACTGCTGACAGCGTCGCCAAGTGAACAAGTCAGCAAGTGCCAGAACCAGCCTGCCTGACCACACCCTGCTCCCGGGGCTCACCCTGCTCACTTGGTGTGTGACCTTCAGTATGCTACTTAATGTCTCTAAATCTCATTTATTCCTTTGTAAAGCAGGTTGAAAAATAATTCCTACTCTATAGGGGTGCAACGAGTATTAAATTAAATAATCCACAGACGCACCCATCCAAGGTAACAATCTATTAAATACGAGCTATCTCCATTATGACCCTGCAGATTATTCTGGCTAGACAGGAAATGTACAATGAAATCCATTTCCTTCGGCACAAATGCAATCACGTGTTGCTCAGCACTTCAGTTTTCCACTTATCTAGCACGAGCATTTTTCATTAACTCTGCGTGCACACACTTGCACCTTGTTCTTTTTAAAGGCTGCATAGTAGTCCCCTAGGCTGATGCCGCGTGGTTTCCCGAGTCAGTGTTCCTCTGTTTCCGCTGCGATCCTTTCTGGCTACTCACTATTGCAAAGCCTACAGCAGTGGGTATCCTTGGGTGTATTTCTTCGTGCATCTGTGGAGATCTATTTCTAGAATTGGAATCACAGAACTGCCGAGCCCTCACATTACAAAAATAAAAGCGGGCAAATGACCCTTTAAAAAGTAGGCATCGATGCACACTTTGAAGAAAGTGTGTTTCACCATGCCCACCCTCCCCTGAGCATAGTTGGACGTTTTCACGTCTGTCCATCTGTTCGGTGGCTTAGGGCACATTTCTCAAAATACACGTTAGATCAGAACATTTTTTTCTTATTTTTACAAGCCCTTTATATTCTTTTTTGGCGAGTCATGGCTTTTTTTGGCCATTATTTCTATTGGTCTGCTTATATATTTTTTTTCTTAGTGGTTTATTAGTACTCTTGCACAGTTGAGGGAATTAGCTATTTTTTCCAGGTGGAAATTCACTTTTTACTCCCAAGTGCACAAAATGCGTGCGTGTGAGCACGTAAGCCACACTGTACTGTGATTTAGGGTTTGGGGGTTGTTGAACTCAGTCAGTTCTCCATGGCTTCTGAATTTTGTGTTTTGGTAAAAGTCAGCAGTTTCCACATGTGCTGTCTCATCCCGCTGGGGTACTGTGGTCAGTTGCCGAGTATTGTAGCAGAAATGCGCTAATCACAAAGACCTGAGGTTTATGAATACCTTGCTTTTTAAGAAAGTACCCAAGTTTTTAAGCTGACATCTTGGAAAGGCTGCACAACCCAAAGCCCATCCTATCCATGCCAGGACAGGGACTCAGACAGGGACTCAGACAGGGACTGCTGAAACCCACAGGAGCATGTCAGTGCAGTATGACATCCAGTCTTCAGTGTGTGACAGCGGAAAGAGGGCTGATTCGTACCATGGGGACCGGGCATTTACAAAGAGCACACGATTGTTGTCTCAATTTAGGGGTCTGAGCTTCAGGTGACACCCAAGCGGAGGTTTGATCAAGCAAAATGAAAGTGCCAGAAATCTCCCTTATACTTTTCTTGATGCGCTCACCTGACAGGTGACAGGCTTCAACTGCATCTTCTACCAGTGTTCGGAACACCTGGAGGACCTTGGCGGGCACAAGGTCTCCCTCGATGTTCACATCTGCCTCGTGCCACTGCCACAGGCTCTTTGTAAACTGCTGCACCTCCAGCCACTGCTGCAGGCCCTCCGGGCTGTGCAGGGGGCAGGGGAGCCGGGAGCCCTGCAGAGAGTAGTACCGCCAGCGCTGCTCCCTGGCCTCCCTGTACCCAGCCAGGCCTCTCACTGGGACTGTGACAAGGAACTGGCTGGGGGCCAAAACCTGGAGTCAAGAAAGGAAAGAGGGAGAGGTAAGAGAAGTGCTCTGGAGCTGACCTGTTGAACCAGGCAGCTCAGTTAACCACTCAACCCTCAGTGAAGTGGCCAGGTGGACAGGGAACAGCACCTGCCCATGGCAAGAGGGTCCATATTTGTCCTGCCACTCCCCACTGTCATGCTTTGAGCAGGTTCATTGGCTCACGGAGCTCTCGGTTTCATGAATCTGCAAGGGGAAGGAGTGAACGAGACCTGGAACTTCACAGGCACCTCATGTTTGCGGGGAGAAGTTTTCTCCCAGAAGGAAATTTCCTGGGATATCATTCTAGGAAAAGTGGTATTATGTTTCTACTCCTAGCCCCTGGTCTATTTTTGTCTAATCTAAGTGGTAGTAGAGGTGGGTGGTAGAGTCGGGCAGATGATGTTCTGATATTCCAGGATCCAGTCTAGTTTACCGTTTTCATACTGAGGCGAACTTCCTAAGATCGAACTCTCTTTCAAAATGCACAAGTCCTAGGATCTTATGGGTGGTTGCTATGCCCACCAATCTTGAAATGTACTGAACTGGCAATGATCTTTTATTCATATACGAAATTTTTTTGCTCATGCATTCATTCAACAGGAGTTGAGTGTCTGCTGCAGGCCACCCACCCTGCTGGGGGTGAGGAATGGAGCACTCCGTGAACGCCACCCTTACAAATGAGGAGCCGAGTCTGGTGCGAGAAGAAGGGCCAGAATGCGTGTGAGTGCGACACCAGTGAAAGGGATTGTTCTGTGCCGTGAGAAAAATCGAGACAAAGGAGCCCGGGGATCCAAGATAATTCCAAGCCTCACTTCTCTCATCTCAAAAAGGGCAAGGACCTAATGTCTGTCCCACAAGGTTGTTTGCAGGGTTGAGTGAGACCATTTCTGTGAGAACGGCGTGGCCCGCCCCACAGCGTTGCATGAATGCTGGTCATTATGTGCTGGCTCGGGTGGCTGACAGCGTGGCGGGGCTCCTCAGCAGGGACAGGGGTCACAGACTGCTCCTGTAGTTTCTCAAGGCTACCTGTCCTGCCTTCTTCCTCCCTCACCTACAACCCACAGACTACCACTTTCAACCATTTCCCCACAATGCCCTGCGTTCCGTCTGCCCGGTGCCCAATCTCTGAAGCAGATGCTTGATCGAGGAACAGGTGCTTCACTAAAAGTTAATTGTCATAGTGGCACATCCTTTGGAGTCAAGGGCCCCATGTAAGTTCTGGCTTCAGTGCCTACTAAGACTGATTAAGCCATTTGACTTCCCTAAGTCTCAGTTCTTATCATCTGTAGGAAAGCAGGAAAGCGAGGGCTCAAATGAGTTTGTGAATGGCAAGTACTATGCGTACCCGTGGGAACAGGAAGTACAATTAGTATTCTTCCCAAGCAAGTGAGTGCCTGTCACTTACTGAGCCCCAGCCACCCCGGTTTCCTGGCTGTCCACATGGACATCCAGAGACAAGTGAGACCTACTCACCTTAATGTTCCCATTGTACGTGAAGGAGTAAGGGATGGCTTGGAATCGGATGTCTTGGTTGCTGATTTTGGTGGTCAGATGGTAGATGGCTTTCTGTACCTCCTCCACAGTCTGGGAAACCCACTGGTGCCTCAAGTCCACCTGGGGGGACAGGGAGCAGCACAGGGGTTACCTCCGGTCTGGCCACCAGGCACTGGCATGAAGAAGTGATGGAGAGGACGGGGGCTGGGGGGTGACCTAAGGACTCCGGCTAAAAGCTCCTGCCTTCCCCAGAGCTCCAGGAGAGGTGCATTTAGGTGCGGTGGTGCTCCTCAGTGCTCGCTTCTAAATAGAAGTGTGTGTCCAATATTCTAGCACCTGCCGTGTGGTGGGCGCCTGTCTGGGTGCTGGGGTGCAACTGTGAACGAGGCAACCGTGAACAGGATGGAGAGACTTGCCCTCTAGTTGAGCATACAGGACACAGGTATGTATATACATAGACACACATGTACACATACATGTATGTATATGTACAGGGTGGGGCAAAAGGAGGTTTACAGTCATTTGTATGGGAAAATAATGCAATTATTAATAAATAGTAATACAAGTGTGAACTCTGTGTTTTGCTTACTCACAACTGTAAACCTCCTTTTGCCCCAGCCTGCATGTGTGTATGCACACGTCGTGTGTGTGCAGAATGTGCTATCAGTATGGTATATCCCACGAAGAAAAATAGAAGAGGGTTAGGGGTTAGAGAGTAAAGGGGCTGCTATTTTGGGATCGGGGTCCAGGGAAGTCATCTCTGAGGAGGTGGCATTTGAGTGAGCCCTGACGACAGCTGGGGAAAGCAAATCCCAAGACCCCCCACAGCAGGGGCACACTTGGCAAAGATCAAGGGCCAGCAGGGGTGCCCCTGGGGCTGGAGCCTGGGAAGGAGGGCGGGGGCCAGGCCGGCATCCCACAGGATTTTGGGGACCGTGAGGAGACTATGGTGAGGTGGAGCACGATGCCTGCCGGCCAGGATGGTGAATATAAACCAGTCTAGTACGTGCGGATAGAAAACAATTTAAAGCATGTGAACACGCAGCAAGCGCTTCCCGTCCCCGTCAGCAAACTATGGTCCCCTTCTCCGGGGAACGCAGCCCTCCTGCACCTGTAGGAAGGGCATGCAGACGTCTCTTCTGACTCTGCCCAGCAGGCCTCCAAAAACAGGAAAATACCCACAGAAAACTGAACACCAAAAAATACATACCTTAAGGGATACTTAAGGTTTAGGGAAACAGATGCTTGTGGGAAACACAAGGGACCTTTTAGTAAACTCTGGGAGGGACAGAAAAGTCCAGGTGATTTTTGGGCGGGAAGAATCTGTAGGTTTTTTCTGAACTAGAGGACCTCTTTGTTACGTTGCCCACAAGTCACCTGCAGGCTGGGACCAGTGGGGTGGTCTCCCTTAGAGACGCCCCTAAGCCCAGCCAGGCACTGACTAGAAGCATCTTCAGGGGTGTCCAACCTGCGGTCTGTAGGCCACATGCAGCCCAGGGTGGCTATGAACACGGCCCAACACAAAATCGTCAATCTACTTAAAACATTATGAGATTGTTTGTGTGATTATTGTTGCAATGTATTTAACGTGTGGCCCAAGACAACTCTTCTTCTTCCAGTGTGGCCCAGAGGCACCAAGAGGTTGGATGCCCCTGCTAAATAATCTTAATGTAATGCCCACCCATGAATCTTTGTATTTCTTCCAAGTTTTGTGTACTGGCTATTTCTATACTTTCTAGAGTAGTTTTTAGATGCCCATAAACCAGTCAAGAAAAAACCCCCAAGTCCACGAGATTTCTGTTTTCCTGAACTCAGTCACCTTTCTGATTTGTCCAGTCGCCTGAGACCTCATACCTCCCACCGACTGACAAGCCAGCCACGTATGCACACAGAACACAACGGTGCCTGTGCATTCATTTGCACACGCGCTGTATGTCACATATAGAGTCAGTTCATCGGTAAACGTTTATCTAGCAATATGCCAGGCACTGTTACATGCTAGGGCACAGCACCAATAACACAGACACGGCCATGAACTTGAAACAGCGGGGAAGACTGATGTAAGCACAAAACTTAAGGGAAGGGGAAGGTGCCATCAGGACAAGGAGGCAGCTTGAGGCCTATTTGATATGCACACACAAAGGTGTACAGAGGGCCGGCTTTGGAAAAACTAACTACTGATACACTTCAGAGTCCTGGAGTGACGAGCATATGACAAGGTCTCCGACCTTCACAAGCTCACAATGTCATCGGAAATGAGTGATAGACGTAAAGTTGTCTTTTCAGAATCCATGGGTCTCGCCTGACCTTGAACCATATGAGCACATCTATACCAGCTTTCCACAGCTTCTCTTGGCCACCCCGCCGCCCAAATATTCATCCCGCTGTGTTTGTTGTGAGAAAAGGGACCAAAGCTACCTTTCTTGAACATTTATAAACTCTCAGGACTCTGAATCTGCCAGAATGTGCAAGTGGAAGAGAGCAGGTGGCCACAAAGTTAAGGCCAAATATCAAGGAAGATGCCTTCAGGAGCCTGTGGTGAAGGGCCCTTGCCAGTGTAGGACTACTGTGAGCTCTACGCTCTACGGGGCCGGTTTTGTTGAATGCCCGGCTCATGCCAGGCTCTGTGCATACATGTTGTGAAGAGGTTTACAGAGGAGATGGGAAAAAACAAAAAAAAGACAGACTGCCAACTAAAACTGCAGCCAGCTAGTGCTAAGGTAAATGTTTGCAAAGGATGCTCTGGGTACCAGACAATGGACACTTCCCTGGTTTGGAGACTGGTAGGCCCTTCCTGGGGGCATTGTGTACTGGAGTTACTGGAGTTGTGTCTTGAAAGATTAGTAGGAGTTAGCTAGAAAGAGAAGGACAGGAAGGTTGTTCTGGACAGAAAGTATGGCGGGTACCTGGCGCGAGGAGCACAGTGAAGAGCTGCAATTGTTCCTGTATCCTTGGGGCAGAGATTGCCTTGCAGGAGGATGGGGAGGGGGGAGGATAAACAGTGAGAGCTCTTGAAGATAAAGAATTTCCAGAACACAGACAACAGTAAATGGCTAAGACAAGGCCTGAACAGTGTCCATAGGGTTTGGAACTGGAAGAGGAGGGAAGGGTCCTGGGGCTTGCTGGGCATTCCGTCAGGTTGCAGTGTCTTAAGAGGGAACGGGAGAGGAGCAAGGGAAGACAGAGGTGAGCAGCTCCTCCGGGAAGTTGGCTCGGGAAGGAAAAACAAACAAGGACACCAACAGGTTTTTTTTTTTTCAAAATGGCACACAGATCGGAACATGTCAAATGCTGACAGGAAGGAGCCAGTGGAGAAGGAAGAGACGGCTGAGGGCAAAGCCACTGAGGAAGGGTTTCCCAGCCAGGAACAGCTGCGCAAAAGCAGAAACCTGTTGAGGAATCTGCCTCAGGGTGTCAGGAGGAGAGAAAGGTGGGTGCAAACACAGACAAAAGGGTAGAGGATGGTGGGGATCAGAGAGATTTCCTGTCGGATGTCTATTTTCTTGTCAGAGGGGGAGACTAGGCAGGGTGCTGAGAGTGAGGTGGAAGGAAGGAAGGAAGGAAGGGGACTTTGGGGTGACAGACTTTGGAAAGAGCTTATCTAAGGAATGAGGGGCCACCTGGGCACATGTGTTAGATTGCCAGGCAGTGCCCAAGACAGGTGTGGGCAGGTCCACAAGCCGGGAGATACCAGTGGGCTCAACTATAGGACGTTCTCCAGCACAACAGGTAACAGCTGAGGTGCTAAGATTTGAGTTTGCTGCGCAGGATCTGGAGATGGATAGAAGAGCAAGGGGAGTTTCAGGGGTGGGTCATGTTTTCCAGCCCAGGCAGAGAAGGGACAGAGCTGGCTAGTACATTAGGGGACATTGGATAAGTTCAGGGATCGAGGGTCTGATCAGGAATAGCGGGGGGAAAGTAACACTAGGGCTGACTAGACAGAATAGTCAGAGTGGTTGGGAAATAGTATTCTCAAAGACTATTGGATTTGGGTATCTGGGGACTGAGGCTAACCTGACCCTTCTAGTGCACTGACTGACCACGGACAAGTTATGCCTGTTAGTAGGCAGATTCAGCTACTCTAATTAAGCAGAGTTGACGCAAAAATAGCTGTGAGAGGCACCTATTCATTAAGGTGCCATGCCCGATCGTGGCCTCCCTCTCTCCAGGGACATGTCTACATGTCCCATCCTGGGCTGCTTCCCCTCCCCCCACCCCCAGTCACACTGTCATTCGCCCTATGATTAGCTCAAGTTTGTGGACGATTTTTACTGTTTCAAATGTAAAT
The DNA here is from genome assembly GCA_007922815.1 of Macrotus californicus. Lineage (NCBI taxonomy): Eukaryota > Metazoa > Chordata > Mammalia > Chiroptera > Phyllostomidae > Macrotus > Macrotus californicus. The sequence continues at coordinate 43,264 of VMDR010004648.1, forward strand.
TATTGAGACATCAAGGTTGTTCCCTATCATAACAGTCTGACTCATTTGCATGCCGATGTGCTTCCTGGAGAGCCAGGTAGGGAAAGGCACCCAACAGTGCTCTGGGAATGAAATCTCTCACAGGCCCAGTCACAGCCCTGAGCACGTGGCCTGTGCAAGCGTCATCTGCCATGAATGCCACTGGGGAGAACTGGGGAGAACTTCCTTCCCGACAACAGGAAGTCAGACTTTTAATTCTGGAATCGCATTAAATCCAGTAATCAGTGTACAAAAGGACAGGCACCGTCTCTGTCTTCCGGGGTTGACAGTGGGAAGGGGTGGAGACTGAAATTCAGCGATATCCGCCATCGTGTCCCCATCTTTTCAGACTAATTCTTCCGTGAACCAGATGCTGGGGCCCCACAGGACGTTTGCAGCTCCCACGCATAGCAGAAGCCTTAGCAACAGGGGCAGGGAGGAGCTCAGACTGGCGAGTCTTGCGGTGTGCAGAATACTTTACAAGGCTTAGCTCCTTCGAGCCTCCCAGAAATCTTTAAAGACAGATGCTATGATTGCCCCCATCTTACAGATGAGGAGACTGAAGTTCAGAAAGTGTAAGTCATTTGCCCAGGGCCCCAGAGTCATCAAGTCACAGGACAGGGATCCACGCGCGGGCCGTGTCATTCTGAAGCCCATTCAGAACCACTGCACACAGCCTCCCCAAGGACAAGGTCACTGGGAGAGAAACCCATGCCCACAGCTTGAATGGGCTCCCTTAGCCCGGCGGCCTCTGCTGTGAGCCTCCGCGCACTTAAGTCCTACGCATGCGCAGAGGCTTTGCCTCCGCTCTCCCAATCGGGGCTACCCTTCTACCTCCAGCAGCCCATTTGAACCCTACTGCAGCCCTGTGGTCAGCCATGTGTGACATTAAACATTTACCCGTCTGCACAGTTATTCCTTTTGCCTCTGGAGTTATGGGCAAAATCCACAGGTGGGATAGGGCCACGCTTGGAGACGACCGGAGCACAGAATCTCTCTCTCCCTCAGCAAGCCACATCCCCAACCTGTGTTCTGGGCACCGTGTTTTTCCCAAAGCTGGTGCTCAGTGTGTGTTTGTGGAGACTTGTATAGAGGGGTTTTGCCGGAGACATATGGCTCTGGGGTAAAGGAGAGGAGGCTGAAACCTCAGTGCCCTCTCTACCTAGTTGTGTGACTTAGGATAAATTGTTTACTCCACATGAGCCTCTGTTCCCTCCTCTGCGCGAGTCATGTGGTTGTCATTAGATTAAATGAGATACTGTGTGGGCCTCCACCTGCCAGCACTTCCTACACTGCTCTCCAGCATCTTCAGTAAACCCTGAAGACCTTTCTGACCACGTGCGTTCAAAGATACCGCGTGAATATATATCAAGGGGAATCAAGATATCCAAGTCTCTCTTCTTCCCTCCAGAAACTTAGGGACAATAAAGCAATGTAATATTTGTAATAATGATTGTCAAATCAATGTTATCAGTAATAACTACAAGGAGAGTTCACAGGAAGGCAAAAAACGTTTTGTGCTAAGGTGTCAGGGAAATTTTTTTGAGAAAGTGGACTCTGAGCTGAATTGGAAGGGCGGCTATTGGGAGAGGAGAGAGGCTGCCCCCCCTAGGGCCTGCGAACTTCTCGGAACACAATTTTGTGGGGCAGGAGTGGCAGACACAACGGCCCAGGGGTGGGGGACACACATGGGGGGGGGCGCGGGGGGGGGGCAGGTATCAGGCTCAGCAATGCTGCAGCCCCGAGGGCCAGTGAGCCCCAGGTTCTGTGGGCCACGCAGCTCCAGCCCACGGTTGCCAGGCAAGAAACCGGGACCTGTGGTTGCCAGACATCTTGATTTTTTTCTCCTCCAGGGAAGATGAAAATCTGGGTTTCTATTCAAAAATCTCTATTTTAAAATACAGGGTGGGCAAAAGTAGGTTTAAGTTGTTCATATGGAAAGTAATATACTAACTAATAAATAATGGCACAAGAGTAAACTGTTTGGCATACAATTGTAGACCTACTTTTGCCCACCTCGTATTGGTAACAAATGTGAACAAATGTTGAAACACTCTAACAGGCTAGAGAAAGCACGTGCAAAGGCTGCACTCAGTGTGCAGAGTGACGTCTGAAAGTCCTACTGGAGATGCAGGGAGGCAGAGAGTGGAAAGGTGACGTCTGAAAGTCCTACTGGAGATTCAGGGAGGCAGAGAGTGGAAAGGTGACGTCTGAAAGTCCTACTGGAGATTCAGGGAGGCAGAGAGTGGAAAGATAAAAGCATTGCTTGAAGGCTAGACTAAAACCGTTTGGACTTTTTTCTTTCAGAAAAACACAGGACAATGGGAAAATGCCAGCCAACACTCCTTCCACCTAATAGCCCCCAGAAGGAAAAAATAATGGGAAATCATTTTGTTTGCTATAATTTTTACCATGGTAAGTTTGCCTTATGTATCTTTTAGTGATTTTGCCCAAGAAACCAACTTATTACTATGATAATGAACTCTGAATCAAGATTGGTGGGGTGAGGGGAGTGAGGAGGGGTGGGGGTTGAGGAGGGGAGCAGGGGTGAGGGGGTGAGGGGGTGTGGGAGACCAGTGTCTGTCCTCACCTTATCCAGCAGGCACTCTTCCGAGTTTTCCGCAGTCGGAGACTTCATTGCTCCTCCTTCAGTCCTGAGCAGAGCCGCGAAGTCCGGGCTTGCTTCCCGGGGAAGGGCAGCGCTTGAGGTCGCTCTCCCACTCCCGTCAGACTCTCTGGGTTCCGTTCCTCTGGGCACGTGTACGGGGACTAGACACTTGCCTTCTCAATTCTTCACTTAAGCCCTTATTCCCAAATTGTGAGCCTCCATCTGTCATCTTCGGGAGAATTTAAAAACAAAACTTTAAGGAGAGTCGAAGAAATGGAATTTCAGTCCAACCTAATTTTATTCTGCTCAGCTCTGGTGCTCGGGCCAAAGTGCAGTTTTCCAAGTTGTGCTTCCCACTCAAACACCTCAGGGCAGAGATCCCCGCAGGTGGCCTCTCCCCACCTTCTCACGCTCTCCTCCTAAAACTAGGCGTGCCCCAGAGCTCAGCATCTTTTATCTCCTGCCCTTCTCCTGTTGACAGTAAATATCCCTTGCCCTCCGACCCAGAAAACCCCGCAGATTGACTTACCTTCTTTACAACAAACAACATAGGAAACTGCCAAACAACCGGCCTGGCACCCATCCTCGTGCCTGCAAACAGGGGGTCAGGGCTTGCCAACCGGATCAGGGCACAACAATGAGCGTGCAGAAAAGCGCACGCCTGGACAGGCACGCACACACAGGCACACCCACCAGGGGCGAGACAGGGATCCTCCTGCTCACCTGCTGACCTTTAACCCTCTTCCCACTTGAAAGCTGGCCATAAAAATTAAGTCACTGTGAACAGACCCCTGAGAGTCGAGGAAACCTCCAGGGCTGCTCTGGCCTGCCAAATTGTGTTGGGAAACAGCGCAGGCAGTAAGTTCCCAGTCTGGCTGGCTGGAGCTAGTTTCATTACAGGAAAAAAAATTGCACCGGTCTGATCCGATCTCCCTGACGCTGGTAAACATTAGAGTGTGCGATCATTTGATCTCAGGACATGACAGTGATCTAGGCGCCCGCTCGCTTCTGAGTGGCATTCCCATCCCACCTTGGGGTGCTCAGCAAGGCGCTGCTGGGTGCTGGGGTGACTCTGCTTTCTGTAGCCTCAGAATTCACATGTTTCCCCTGCTCTGCTGGTGGCATGAAAGACACAGCAGGGCTCCCAGGCTGCTGTGCTCCACCTACCACCGCCCACCTCCTCAATCCCAGGGTTCAGTCCAGCCTCTTTCCACAGGTCCCTTCTGTGAATCTGCAGTCTGATAAGAACCAGGGAAAGCCACTCTCCTCAATACCGCCTTGAGCCCGGACTGGTGTGGCTCCGTGGGCTGGGCGTCCAGCAAACTGGAAGGTCATTGGTTCGATTCCAGGTCAGGGCACATCCCTAGGTTGCTGGCCAGGTCCCCAGTGGGGGGGCTTGCAAGAGGCAACTGACTGATGTTTCTCTCCCTCTCCTTCTCCCTTCCTTCCCCTCTCTCTAAAAACAAATAAATAAAATCTTCAAAAAAAATACTGCCTCAATTTTTCCATTTTCTTCCATTTGTCATTCTAAGTCAGTCTCTCTCTCTCTCTCTCTCTCTCTCTCTCTCTTTTTGGCTATCAAATGCTCCTGAATATTTCTTAATCTTCTTCCCTTGGCTGTTCTTACCACTGACCAGGTATCCTGAATGATTGGCTTTTCACAAATGGGACAAGAGCCTCTCTCCCTCCAAGCTTCTTGCGACTCAGAACTCTGGACCCGCCTCCTCTACAACTCAGTCCCAAATCCTCCAGCTGGTTTCTTCCAGGTGCTCTTGTCCTTATCCTTACCCCTGCTTCACTGCGATCATTAACTGGGAGTCCCTTTCCTCTGGCGGGGCCTTTCCTCCCATTCTAAGGTTACCCCACATACTCATCATCAGATGTGCAAACTTGTGTCATTTTTGCCTGTGGTCCTCCAAATGCGATTGCTCCAGCAGCTGATTGAAATGATAAAACCAAATCTTCCCCTGTGATGGGGCCAGTGATGGTTGCCAGATATGAGAAGGGAAAACGGAGGTGCCTGGAAGAAGAAGAAGCACGTACTCAGGTGATTTACTACAGTCTATTTTTACCTGGATGTCAGAACCAGGAAATAGGGGTGTTGTATATGTAAACACAACCCCTACCTTACTTCAAGGTTCCAAATATTGGGCAGTCCCAAATACAGCGGCCTCTGACAGTTTGGAAAAGACAGCTTTCTTTGCAGATACAGATCTCCGGTTAATTAGGTATTGGGTCAGCAAATATTTACTGAGCAACAGTCTGCCTAAGGCACTATGCTAGGCCACTTGGAGGGACTCAGAAATGACTCAGATTCTTCTCTTTCCTCAGGAAATAGGTCTCCTCATTTCTCCTGACTCACACGAAATGCAGGTCTGCACAGGTAAACCAGCTTTGACGGCTTCTGATGTGAGGACCGAGAAGTTATTTTTTAAAGGCAGTTTGACAAGCTCGTCACAGCCCTTACCCATCAGTACGGGAAGTCCTGGGAAGGCAAAGTCACCCTGGCTCACCAGGGGCTTGTTACTGATTTACCTAGTGGCCAAGATACTCATTCCCGAAAGGTAAAGTGTTGGCTTGATCCAAATCGATCTTCAATGAACAAATGTGTTCAAGTTCACCAAGGTCACAAACTTGACTTATTCTTCCAAAGTTTTCCTTTAATACCAGGGTGACTCACCTCTGACAGCTCAGAGGTCCAGACAGAGATAATTGTTCTTGCTGTGAAAAAGCCCCAGCAGGGAGCAAGGCAGGGAGGAGTGCTGTGTCCCCAGTGCAGCCGAGTAGCTAACACATAATCGACCCTCCGTTAATAGTGGTATTTGATTGCATTAAGCATTAAAGTGACATCCTCATAAATAAAATATGTTAAGATGCATAAAATCACTTTATAAATTATCGATTTGACTTCATACATGAACATGTGATCTCTTTAAATTACTATCATCTTTTATAGAAAGGCCTGATATGAAAGAACTTAGCACAGTATCTGACACATGATAGGACATCAATAAATGTATTTTTATGCTCTATTTTCTTCTTTGAGAAAAAAAGACCCTTCTTTTAACATATGTGACTAATTCTCCTGATCTTAGCTCATGGGTAAGATCTTTCATTGGGTTAGTCTTCATAATTCCATCAAAAAGCTAGGCTCCTTTCCTCTCCTACCCAAAATGGCCACTGAGATAGTTTGAACTTGACCTTTTATCAAGGTTCAGAGGTGGAGGATCCCAAATTCAAATGCCTACATGAGCCAAGAAGGTAATAAGATAAACAGGATAGAGCAAAACAATGGAAAAGGGTGGGGCCCGTGGTGGGTTAGACAATAGATTCCCTCTCTAGGATATTATAGGTTGTGTGTGCATGTGTGTGTGTGTGTGTGTGTGTGTGTGTGTGTGTGTGTGTGTGTGAAGCAGTTCTGGGTGACAAAACCCATCTCTGTGCTCTATGCTGCTTGTAGGACTAAAATTTTTGCAGTTTCTTAAAAGGCCTTGACATCTTCTCTGGGCCCTTACTCGGGCGATGTTCTCTGCCTGGACAGTCACCCCTCCCTCCGACCCCCTCTGGGACTATTTCTACTCATATTTGTCCTCCAAGATTCAGCGCAGCTGCCACCTGCTTCAGGGATCTTCTCTGACTCTCAAGACTGAGTAGGGGACTCCATGTGGTTTATCAAGCATGAGCTCCTTAAAGGCCAAGGTTTACCTTATTGATTACAGTACTTAACACAGACTGAGTGCTCCATAAGTACCTCCAGAATAAATGAAGGAATGTATGAATGAACAAATGAGTGAATGGGGGTGGCTCCTTTCCCCATTCTACAATCCCATCCCCTCCTACCTAGAGGCATCAGCTAAAGTGAGCAAAGTACAAGGTAGATAATGAGTAAATGCTTTACTTAGGAGCACAATTCACAAACACTGGGAGAGCGGACTTGAACTCAGAAAGAGCAGCGCGACAGAATAAGGTGTGTTTGTACCTGAAGGAAGCCGCTATCCAAGCCTAAACTGTCAGGACTGCTGAAAAGCTGCCCACTGGTTAGAACGTGCCAGGTGGATCTTGGTATCCAAACACCCCTGTGTCTTTGTCAAAGTCGTGGCTCCGTCTAGCCATTTCAAGAAAAAGTACATTATTTCTTAGCAGCAATGATCACCCTAATACACCCAGAAAAAGGAGTCCCCCAACATCAGCCTGCAGGGGGAAAACGTGTTTACTCAACACCGACTCACCACTTGTCTAGCCTTTGATCAAACGAAATAATGGGAAATGATAAGTGCTGTGAACTCCAGTCTTGTATGCATCAAAGATGACCTGTTTTAGTTACAAAAGAGCATATATTACACGACCTTAGTTTGTGCAAGGCAAAGGAAAGGAGACTACCTAGATCTGCATCCATCTGTCTGTGTGTCCGTCCATCTGTACTCCATGCACTGGAATGTCACTCTGGATCTTTCTCATTCAAATGGCCCAGGCTGAAAGGCAACCCCGAAAACTATTTTCAACAGACACCCACGGTCGGTGTAATAAACTTCCTCTGTGGCTTGGATGACACTTTAATTTACCAATTAATCAGTGAAAGGCGCTTCCATGTTCACATCTCCCTACCAGGTAAACAGAGCTGTAATTTTCATCTGAAACTTTTCCTTCGGTGGGAATGCTACTCCCTTCCCTCTGCTCTGCGTCACGTGCGGTTTTCAGCCGGCACCGCTGAGAGTCAGGAGCACATTTACAGAAGGAGACGCTGGTGTTACTAGTTTGTTACACCTTGAAGCTAACTGGCACTTTATCGGGCTGTTCACCCCGTTTCTGTGGAATCTGAGTTGGAAGCTGTCGGGAAATAGGCGATGGGAAGAATTAGTTACTAGTTCTAGGACACACAGGTGACTGATTCCCCCCGCCACACACACACTATTGCTCATGACATAGGACAAATTTGTCTTTCTTTTTTTTTTAGTTGAAAGAGACTCAGGGAGAAGATACGGACCCAGAGATCAATGGAACCAAATGGAAAGCCCAGAGATGGACTCACACAAATACACTCAAGAGCACATGAGTCAATATCATTAGCCATTAGGAAAATGCAAATTAAAAACATGATAAGATACAATTACTTGCATCCTTATTTGAATGGCTAAAATTGAAAAGAAATACTGAAAACACCAAGTGCTGATAAGTATATGGAGCAACTAGAAATGTCATACCTTTCGCGTGGGAATGTAAAGTGGTACAGCCCGTGGAAAGTGGTTTGGTAAGTTCTTACCAAGTGAAGTGTCTACCCTGCCCACAGCAACCCCACTCTTGGGCCTAGATCTCAGAGAAACAAAACCTTGGTTTGTACAAAAGCCTGTGCGTGACTGTTCGCAGTAGCTTTTGTTGTGGTGGTCAACATCCGGACCCCGCCCCCAACACTCCTCAGCATGGGACTGGATAAGAACCCTATGTAACAGCAAACAGGAACAAACTATTGATACCTACAACTTGGAGAAATCTTAAAGTTATTACGTTAAGTGAGAGGACTTTCAAAAGGTTATATATTGTATGATTCCATTTATTTGGCGTTCTCGGAAATTCTTGAAAAATATTCAGCTGCAACAGTGAAAAACAGATCAGTGGTTGCCAGGAGTTTGGGGTGAGGTGAGGTCCCTACTTTATTTCTTTGTCTTCAGCTTTTCCTTGCTTCGAAGTCTGTTCTTCCCACTCTCTAGTATGGTATATTTTTATCCATCCATATACTTTTAATCTTTATATCTAAAATGGGTTTCTTGTAGACAATATATAGCTGGGTCTAGTTTTTCTGACCCACTGTGACAATCTCTGTCTTTTAATTGGTGAATTTAGACCATTCCCATTCACAGGAATTATTGATATGGTTAGATTCATACCTACCATGTTTGCTACTGTTTTCTTGCCGTGTGACTGGGGCCAGAGCTTGTGCAGTTTGAGGTGCGACAGCAAAACCAGCATGGATTTCTTCTGCTTTCTTCACAATTTCAGATGGAAGAGATTTTCTTACCCATGGATCTTAGCAGCCTCAGCATATGGTGTTCTTTCCTCATTGAGAAACGTGTCACCTTTTCATTTAAGGGAAGCTTCTCTTTGGCGTATCTGAATCTCCAGCATCACTACTCCTTTGCTCCGGGGCCACTATTAAGTAAAATAAGGATGACTCGGCTGCCAGCACTGACGGGTATACGGAAACAGTTGATCTGATGACCAAGACAGCTACTAAGTGACTTAAAAGGTGAGTCATGTACACAGCAGGGACACCCCGGACAAAGGGATGACTCATGTCTCAGGCAGGACAGTGCCAAATCTCATCACATTTCTCAGAACAGCTGTCAATTTCAAACGTAGACATTATTTAGCTCTGGAAGTTTCCATTTAGTATTTTCAGACAGCAGTTTACTGCAGTGAGACCATAACTGCTCGGCGTAAAACCATAGCTGAGCGGGGAATGCTGCGTTTAGGGAAACCCACGGTCGTTGTCCTTGCAGATATTTCTTCTGTTTCTTGGTCTGCTTCTTCTCCTTCTGGTATCCTCATGAGGTGTGTCCCACCTTTTGCGGTTGTCCCACAATTCTTAGAAACTTTGTTCTGCTTTTACAATCTTTGTGCTCTTTGCTATTCAGTTCTGAAGGTGTCTGCCTATTGAGACAGCCTCTAGCTCAGAGGTTCTTTTCTCAGTCTGCTAGTAAGCCCATCAAAGGCATTCCTCATTTCTGTTTCAGTTGGTTTTTATCTCTAGCATTTCTTTTTGGATCTCTCTGGGGACTTCCATCTAGCTGTTTATATGGCCCATCTGTTCTTCTCTGTGTCTACTTTATCCATCAGGGCCCTTAGCATTTTAGTCATAGTTGTTTTAAATTCCCTATCTGATAATCCCAATATTCCTGCCATGTCTGATACAAATTGGGCTTATTGCCTTTCATATACGCCTTATACATTTTTCCTGATAGTTGGACATAATGTACTCGGTGAAAGGGTCTGCTGTAAATAGGCTGTTAGCAACGTGATGGAGAGGCACAGGGGGCGGGGCAACATGCTGTAGCCCCGTGATGAGGTGTCCGTCTTTTAGTGAGCGCGCTTCTGGTCGGTGAACTCCACTAGCTGCTCAGGTTTTGCTTTTCCTTCCTCCTGAAGTGGGCCAGCATGGCCAGAGAGGGCTGGAGTTGGCTATTTTCCTTCTCCCCTGCAGAAGGCTAGGAATTACCCGAGTTGGGCGTTTCCCTGCTCCCAGGTCAGCTGAGCTCTGGTAATACCCTAGCACTTAGACTCTAGTTAACTAGTTTTGCCAACATTATTCTGCATAATAAGAAAACAGACCCGCCCTGGCTGGTGTGGTTCAGTTGGTTGGAGTGTCGCCCATAAACTGAAAGGTCGTGGGTTCAATTCCCAGTCAGGGCACGTGCCTCAGTTGTGGGTTCAGTCCCTGGTTGGGGTGCTTACAAGAGGTAACCGATAGATGTTTCTCTCCCTCTCTCTCTCCCTCCCTCCCAGTTCCCCTCTCTCAAAAATCAATATGCATGTCCTTGGGTGAGGATAAAAAAAAAGAAAACAGACCCAATCTTATAACATAAGCATTTGAAAGTTGGACAGTATCATTAGCACGACTGTAAGTAAATATATTCCTGTGTTGGTTTTCTTTATCGAGATGTATCATGCTGAGGCAGGAAAGATATAAGCAGAAAAAGAAATAAAAATACATGTAGGTCAGAGAAAGTAAGAGAACATTCATAAATCATTTCATGGTATATGTCTAACTTTTCAAGGTAGCTACACAATTTCAAGGGCAAGCATTTAACAGCAATGTTTGAAAGTACACTGGGAAATTTTAAAAGGAAGCTTCAGTCTATACAAACTCACTGCCCTTCCTGCTTGACACGAGTCTTGTGCTAGGTGCCAAAACATAAAGATCCTATTGATTCCATAGGTTCCTGCCTTAGGCCAAGTCAGAGTTAAGCCCCAAGTATAAAGGGTGGGATTATCAGCTGTGTGCCAGTGGGTCAAGCCCTGCTGCTGGCCCAGGCAGGGACTGAGTGCACACTGAGAAGGTGAGGGCCAGAGAGGAAGGTGGGCATGTGCATCCTCAGCCAGGGGTAACAGCTGGCCACAGGCACAGAGGCCCACGCAGGGACTGGGGTCACAGCAGTCCACCTGGAGGATGCCAGGTAAGTGTGGAAAGATGACACAAGGCACTGAATTCAAGGCTAAGGCATTTTGATTTTGCCTTGTAGGCAACAAAGAGCCTTTGAAGGGTTTCCAATAATACATGGATATGCTAGAAATTGTTCTTTAGAGTGATCTACTTTGTAGCTGGTTGTCTACAGGATTATCCATCTCCACTAGCCCGTCAGCCTTGCAGGTGGAGACTATATCAGTTTCACTGTGGTCGTGGGACTCCCAGCTGACATATCAGCCACTTCGTCCCCACTGTGCCACCAGGAAGGGCAGCCCTCTGGGTAGACCCAGTCCTCTAAGGCCAATGCTTGGTGAGCCAACGACACCTGCATGAGAAAGATTTTCCAGGAAGAGGCAGGAAGAGACACTAAGGATGTGCATACACAGAGGAAAGGCCGTGTGAGGACACCGTGAGAAGGTGGCCCTGTGCAAGGCAAGGGGAGAGGCCTCAGGAGACACCAAACCTGTCGATATCTTGATCTTGGACTTCTAACCTCCGCAACTGTGAGAAAATAAATTTCATGGTTTAAGCCACACAGTCTCTGGCGTTTTGTTATAGCAGCCCCAGCAGACCAAGCTACCCTGCTGAAGAGCTCACTGGGGATTCCCAGGGCTGGACAGAGACACTTTAGTGGCACCCTTGTTGCACTCCCTGCTACCAGTCACCCCAACAGCTTCCAGTGGGTGTCTTCTGAAGGGTGAGTTTCTTGCTTTTCTGGGACACATTTCTGCCACTCTTCCCACTCTGCACCAGAAGCTGGGCCAGCTTTATCTTTCTCTTTTTCTCAAAAATTTCAATCCTAGAACCACTGAAATCTCACTGTTCCAACCACCCTAGTTCCTCCTTTACTATGTTTCTTTCGGAGGCCTAGTAGGCACTCTTCAAATTGAGTTCTCTGATGATCAGCCTTGATAAGAAGAGCTCTTGATTTACGCATCCAGATCAGGAATCTACTAAAGTGAAATCTTCTGAGCTTTCCATGGGGACTTTAGGAACCCAAGACAGCACACAAAGGCTTTATCCACAAAGGGATAACACCCTGTCCTTCCTCTGGGAAAGGAACATGCTGGAGGCATCACTACCAAAAGGAACACTCAGACCTTGCCTCTCTGTTTCACTACTCAGAAACCACAATATTTGTTCTTGAAACATGACTAAGGAAATTGAATGCCAAGGAAAACATGGCTTTTTACCATAGGTTTATGGCAGTTTGTAATCTACAATCAATGTTGAGAAAATAAAATTTGACCTTTTGGGCAAGTGCTCCTTCAGTAAAAGTGATCAAGGTCAAACCACCCAGACAAAACAATAACAACAATAAAAAAAATAGAAAAGAAGTAAATGAAGTTTGATACCTAAACATCAGTGAGTCTTTATTAAACATTTCAGTAAAAAAATACTAAGCTGGTGGAACAAAGTGCCAAATGACTGGTATCAGTTGAAATAACTCTTTTACATTGGGCATTAGTGCCTGAACTTATCATATAAACACTGACATTTTTCATGCTACCAACTCTTTGCCTCAGTGTCTAAATCCCTTTGGGGTCATGGAATAATGGAGTGAGGACAGAAACAAGTCTCATCTGCAGAATGGTAGGATACTTTTACTGCCTTCACTTTGCACCCTAGCATCAGGAAAGGCAACATGATATTTCAAGCCCTAGTCAGAGGAAGGCTATAACAAAGTCCTATTAACAAAGGACATGTAGGTTAAGCCCCCTTCCTCCACGCTGCAATGCCTATCACAGCCACCTCTCACTTCATGCTCTCCCATCACCATGACAACCAGTCACAAGCAGCCACAACACCATCAACCAAGAAGAGTAATCCTTTATCTCCAACTCACGGGGCTCTTTTCAAATAAGGATCTTGTTTCTTGGTAAATTCTTGCCTTATTACAAAATCTTATTACAGATATTAGCACTAAAGAGATCTGAGGGCTCCTGAGCTGTTGGCACCAATGACTGGTAGATCCTGGTTTTCTCTTCAATATCCAACTAAGAGCAAGATTACATAGATCTTCATCTATGCAGCTCAGTCTGTCTATACCGCACACTAAAAATAATCCAAGATTACAGGCAATGTCGAGTGACACTGAACAGTAAGTTTATCATATATAGGCCCCAACAAAAAGGAGATGAAAGAGCCCAGGCTGAGTAGCTCAGTTGAGTGTCATCCCAGCACACCAGGGTTGCAGGTTCAATCCCTGGCCAGGACACATACAACAACCAACCAATGAATACATAAATAAGTGAAACAACAAATTGATGCTTTCCTCTCTGTAAAAGTCAATAAATAAAAATTTTTTAAAAAGGAAATGAAAGAAATGGTATTCAGATCAACCATGTTTGCAGTTCTTTGTATCTCAGCTTGGGTGCCCAGTACAGCTCAACATAACTCCTTCTAATTAACTACCTCTAGAAGTTTCCTAAACCAAAATATCTGTTATAAATACTTCAGGTTAATTGAGATGACCCAGCTAAAGATATAATAAACCATAGCTGTAATTACTAGGGAATTATAATGGCTTTTCTCCACAGGCTGGGGACATAGTAATTATTCTTCAGATAGTGTGTAATCCTGAATTGGATAAAAGCCAACTACTCCCAGAAAGACTGCCATGTAAGGTAGACAGAAGAACACATAATTGACAAATCTGTCTTCCATTTGGAGGTCTATCCATAACTTGGTTTTAAGTGGATTTTGCACTTTCTACTTTAAAGCCTTAAGTGAAGTCTCTTGGAATAGCTGTGTGCATTTTAGTTAACCTAATATTTTTTTTAGTTAAGATAACACTTCTCTGGTGTGGACCAAAGAATTGCAAACATGAAACAGAAACAAAAAGGGCCCATTTTTAATGATGAGAGAAACACAGATGCTTAATTGCAATATAGGGTACAACAAGGGATTAATATAAGCAAAGGCAAATGTAATCAATGTGGCTCAGCAGGTGAATGAAAACCTTACTGAAGAAGCAATATTTACATTGAGTCTTGAAAGGTAGAAAAGATTCATGAGGAAGTTTAGAAAGGAAAGGGTGTCCCAGGAAAAGAAAATAGGTCCAAAAACATGGAAGCAAGTGATGTCAGTTAAAATAAAGACTGTCAATTCTCTCCTCCATATGTGTAATAAGAAAACTGCAAAAAAGGGGCAGAATCAACCTTTTCAGAAATCAGGAAATTAACCAGCCTTGTGGCAGTTGGGGAAGGAGCATTTATTATTCAAGGAAAACAAATAAATCTTGGTAAGAAGAGAGAGCTATGTGGTGGTTTAACTTTTTCTATATTTTACTCTCTAGCTCCACAGTAGCCTTGAAAATGAACAACCCATACTCATAGTGAAAACTAGCACCTTGGCAGGCACCAGAGGGACAGAACAGGGATAGAGTTCTTCCAAAACCTCATTCTAGAGAATTATCATTATGCGGCTTGGCTAGTAGTACTCTGGAAGACTTGAGGTTGTCTATAAGGGGCCTAACTCAGGGCCCTCCCAGCAGAAACAGACTTTTTCCGAAGGTCATTTGTGAAAACAATTACACTTAATTGTCTAATTTCATGGCTGTCTGAGAGGTGAGTAATAGTTGGGGCAAACAATAGACTAACCAAGATCTTAAAAAAAAGAGCTGGAGAATTAGATGTTCACAGAGGCTTCGGAAGGCTCCTACACATTTCTCAGAATCTATAAGGCATTGTGCAAATTCCTAGGGCTATAAACGTGCTCAGGAAAGACCTGAAAAGGTCTTAATCTCTCACCTCTGTCTGAATTGAGGCACAAGGAGGTATTGAAGGCTGGGGCAGAGCTGTAAACTGCCTGACTGTGGCAGGCATGCGCCAACATACAACAGAGCCCCTTGGCAAAGGCTGGGAGACATATAGGTTGCAGACTGTTAAAAAAAATCTCTGTCCGATCATTAGCTGACTACTAAACTAAATTAGCAGAGACTTTAGTGGCCACATACAACAAAGAGCAGAATTAGTTTAGAAAAGTAACTGAACAATTATAACAAATAGAACCACACCAACAAATCCTGGGGAGGAAAGGAATCTGATTCACACAGTTGTCA
>VMDR010004649.1:0-58117 GCA_007922815.1 Macrotus californicus
GGGCAGTTAAAATTACATCTCACAGAATTATCTCAGCATTACTATAATGGGGGGGGAAATTGGTGTTTTGCGTGTCTTTGTTCTTACAGATATAAACATTGAATGTCAATCAAAAGCCTAAAGTAGGAATATCTTCAGCTTTTTCTATCACGTCTTAAACTGTGAACTTGAGCCCCAGTAAGAGGGCAGTTAAGATTGAAGGTGGAGTGTTGGAGTGGAAGGTACAAGTAAACAAGGAACCCGTGCCTTCCACTCTCAGTCATAGGGCAATTTAAAATTTAAGATCAAATTGCCAGGATTTGTGTATATTTTTAAATAACTTGAGCCAATTGAACGTATTCTACATGTTGGGGGTTCTTTGTTTTGTTTTAAATGTACAATACATTTGACTGAAGAAATAAAACTGACTTTCTAGCCGTAGAAGATGGTTTATAATTTAAATTTGACTGGAAGCCACTTATCACCTGGATTTTACTGATTCAGTATACATTTTACCAGGAATTGACCACAAGCAGACATTTTTTTAAAGTATATTTTATTGATTATGCTATTACAGTTGGCCCAGTCTTTTTTCCCCTTTGCTTCCCTCGGCCCAGTACCACCCTTCCCTCCAGCAGACCCCATCTTAGTTCATGTCCATGGGTCATGAATGTAAGTTCTTTGGCTTCTCCATTTCCTATACTATTCTTAACTCTCCCCTGTCTATTTTGTACCTACCAATTTATGCGTTTGTTTTTTTTTTTAATTTTTTAAGATTATTTATTTATTTATTTACTTTTAGTGGGGGGAGGGAGGGAGAAAGAAAGGGTGTGGTTGCCTCTCATGCGCCACCTACTGGGGATCTGGCCCACAACTCAGGCATGTGCTCCACAGTAGGAATTGAACCTGGGACCCTTTGGTTCCCAGGCTGGCGCTCAGTCCACTGAGCCACACCAGCTAGGGCCCACTTAGGCTTCTTAATCCCTGTACATTTTCCCCCATAGTCCCCTTCCTGGACTTGTATCTCTGCTTCCTTTGCCAAATTAGGAAAGTTTTCTTACATTATTTTTTCAAATAAGTTTTCAATTTCTTGCTCCTCCTCTTCTTCTCTGGCATCCCTATGATTCAGATGTTGGCACGTTTGGAGATGTCTTCTTATTCTCTCCTTGTTTTTTTTAATTCTTGTATCTTCATTCTGTACTGATTGTTTATTTCTTCTTATGTTCCAAATGGTTGATTTGAATCCTGACTTTCTTCCCTTCATTGCTGGTTCCCTGTGGATTTGTCTTTCACTTGGGGTAGCCTTCATTTCTCCCCTTATACTTTTGCCATACTCTCTGAGTTTTCTGAGCATCCTTATCACCAGTGTTTTGAACTCTGCATGTGATAGGTTGGCTATCTCCATTTTGCTTAATTCTTTTTCCGGAGTTTTGATCTTTTCTTTCATTTGGGTCATATTTCTTTGTCTCCTCAATTTGGCAACCTCTCTGTGTTTGTTTCTGCGTATTAGGTGGAGCTGCCCTGACTTCCTGTGTTGACGTACCTGTTATATTGTACTGAGCAGAGCCTTGGGTAATCACCAGGGCAGGGCAACCCGCTTCCCCACTTTGTGGTGCTGTATGTCGGGGAGGGGTCAGAGAGGGAACACTACCACTTGCTGCGCATTTACCCCATTTCCTGTCACTTCACCCGCTTCCAGTGTGCAACTGGCACCCCTCTTGCTGTTGCCCTGGTGGTGGTTCCCAGAGTTGGGTGGGTTTGTGTACGTTCTAGGACCCTGGGGGCACTTTAAATGGATTCTCCTGAGAGACCAGCAGTTTCTTTCACCGCCCCAATCCCTACTGGTTTTTACAGCCAGAAATTGTGAGGCTTCATTTTCCCAACGCTGCAACCCTGGGCTGCGTGGTCCAGCCTGGGGCTGAGCTCACTTGCTTGCCAGATGTCGCTGCTGGTTTTTACCCACCACACATGAATGTGGGACTGCCCGTCCTGTTGGCCTCTACCTGGCCACTGCCCACACCACATCCTCTCTGGCCAGCTTCCCAGCTGCACCCCTCCTACCTGTGTAGATGAATATTCTTTAAATCCTTAGTTGTTGGACCTCCATATAGTTTGATTTTCTGGCAGTTCTGGTTGTGTTTTTGTTTTGAGGTTAGTTGTGATCCTTATGGTTGTGTGAGGAGGCACAGTGTGTCTACCTACGCCTCCGTCTTGGCTGGAAGCGATCCGCAAGCAGACATTTATTATACACTTGCTTCACTGACTTTTTCAAACTTGAAGGTCTAAAGACAGACAAAAGATACGGTGAAGTAATTTACATTGTTTTGACGTATTGCCTTATTTAATGCTGAAACTCTAAGAAGTAAACCAGTTTGGACATATTTATTCCATTGTGAAAAACTAGAGTTAAGACTTAACCCTAGGCCTTAGCTGGGTAGCTCGGTTGGATAGAGCATTGTCCTGATACACCAAGGTTGCAGGTCCAGTCCCTGGTCAGAGCACGTACAAGAAACACCAGTGACTGCATGAAGAAGTGGAACAACAAATCAGTGTTTCTCTGTCTCCCTCTCTCTCCCCAAAAGCAAAAATTAAAATTAAAAAAAAAATGACTTGAACCCTGACAAATCTTCTCCCTTGGCTCCTTCAAAAATAGTCTGCTAAAGGGTAGAGGAAGAATTCTCACCCTAAATAGTTTGTTGGATTTCCTAGATAGTCATGGCAAGCAGACCTAGTCCTCCTGCCTGCTTTGCTTTGCTGGTTCACTATACAATAAAGGCTTTAAAAAACAAAATAATTTAAAAGTTTTGAATTACATCTCAGGACTTACTGTCTCTTTCGTGTGTTTGACATTTTCCATGTAGGTTTTTTCAAGGATTTATTCAGTGAAGCTCACTCTGAGTTTCTGAAAGCAGCCAGCAACTTGAGGGACAACTACCGATTTGCACACACCAATGTTGAGTCATTGGTGAACAAGTACGATGAGGATGGAGAGTAAGTAACTGAGGCGGACGCCGTCGTAAATCTCTGGACCAGTGCTGTTATGTGAACTGGTGATTTTTAATGGCGGGGTTTTTTCCAGAAGGTTTATTGAGCATTTGCTAGGCGTTAAGCTAAATGCTGGGCACTGTCGCAGCCTTTGAGAGGCATGTAGTAGGGAGGGGTAGTAGATATGTGGGAAAACATGAGCAGTATAGGCGCTGTGATAGATGGATGTGCTGGGTATGGTGGAAGTACAAAGGAGGAGTGATTTTTTTTCTTTTGGGATGCCTAGTAGTATCAGAAAAAACTTCATAGAGGTGACTCTTGAAGTGTACCTTGAAAGATGAAATTTTTCAGGCACCTTATGGCAGTTGGGATAAAAAGTTATTCCAGACAGAGCAGCAGGTGTTCAGAAGAGTTCACATTTTTAGTTTTAGACATTTGAGAGTCATTGAAAGACTTTGAGTTGGGAAATAATGTGATTAATTTTGTATTTTAGAAGAAAAGTCACTGGCACCCGTAGGGTGGTGGTTTGAAAAGGGAGAGGTGGCAAGGCAGTTAATAGAGTCTAAACTAAGAGTGATCTGGGAGTCTAAATTAAGATAGTATTGGGGCAGTGGAGAGGAAGGAGTGAGTATTAAAAAATGTAAACAGGATTCAGTCCCCTGTCATGTGTGAAAAAGGGAAGAGCTAGAATGAGTCCAGGTTTCTAAAGACTTGAATGACTGGGCCCATGACAGTTGTCATCAAGCTGGGAAGAAGACGAAGAGAAACGAATTTGGATGAAATGATGATGATTTTGTCACAGAGTTTGTGAAGTTTGTGACATCCAGGTGGTGAGGACCCAGTGGACAGACAGTTGGGCAGATGAGACTCTAGAAGTTCTGAACTAGAGATATTTATAGGTCAGCCACATAAACGAATGATTGTGGAAACCATCGGACAAGGTGAGATCACTCAGGCTGAGCACATAACGTGTGCCAAGGGCTAGTGTTATTTATTCACATTCAACAAACTGTGTAGTGTCTTTACTGTGTGTCATTTAATCCTCTTGAAAACCCAGTGAGGCAGATCTGTTCTTTTCTCCGTTTTACAGAGGAGAAAGCCCTCAGAGAGGTGAGGAATTTTTCTAGCTTCACATAGTTAATGGCAGAACCAGGATTTGAACCTAGAAAGTCTGGCTGCAGAGTTGTTAGCCTTGATCATGAGGCTCTGCCTTTTAGATTGAGAGAGTCCAGGTCTGTAAATGGATTTGGAGCCACTTGTGGCTCTTTTAAGGACACCACGTGTCAGCCTTTTAACCTTAGATTTGTTCACTGAGGCTGCCTCCCATGCTTGCCATTTAAAGTGGTCTACCAGCCCCTGATTAGAAGTTTTACTGAGAAGTCTTCACGTAAGGCTTATGTGAAGGGTGTCTTAAGGTCTTCTTGTGTAGTACGCACCGAGGTCATATCATCATTAAAGATAACTGCCTGGTTTCTGTTTTTTTAGAATAACTGCTCTGAAATTGGTAACTACTTTTTTTTTTTAAAAAGTAACTTCACGTTCTTGCTTGCCCAGGATGTTTGTATTAGGTTTCCTTTTGCTATATAGTTTCCCTGTGTTCTATGAATGAAAATGCCTGTATTTCGATGGACATAAAGATAATGGTTAGCATTGATAGAGTACGAGAGTGATAAAATTGTGTGTGAGTGTGTGTGTGTAGTAGTAGCCGGGGAGGAATGAATGGAGGAGAAGCTAGAAGTAAGACAGTGTGGTTAGAATAGTGGCATTTTCTATGAAAGTTGGTATTTCATACAAACCTGTGACTCAGAACCAAATTGGGGTTCAGTTTTAGTTGAACAAAAGGCTAGAAATTAAAGAAGGAATTTGCTGTAAGTATTCCAGTGGTATGAGGAAAGCTTGGCCTAGGTGGAGTGGCATAGTAATGCCAGCAAGAGAAAAATTGGTAATTTTGATTTATTGGTATAGAGAAGTTTAGAACAAAGGAATTTTTTATGAACTTAAGGCAAACATTATAATTGTACGCCTACCTATAGAATATTACATCTGTAAAAAAATCTTAAAGATATTTTCTCTAATTTTTTTTCTGTGTAGGAGAGTGGCAGGGTAAGTTATTGTACCGCAATAAGAATAAGAGCAAGCTCTGATTTATTTTATTATACATGTTGGGGCTTTGAGGGAAGTTGGTTCACTTTGTTATTGTTTTTAAAGGTTTAAAAGTTTATCATGTACTTTAACCCCCTTTTGTACTCATGAGAGAGCTGATTCCAGAAGAATTAAACTAACACCTGGTGCGAGGGGACTAAGGGGTTAGCACCCTTGTGTTGATAGGAGGGTCATGTTGCCAAGTCCGTGGTCCCAGGGAGAGTCTGTGCGCTGAGTTGAATGGTGGTGGTAGAAGTGGCATCAGGAGTAGTAGATAGGCTGAGCTTTAAATAAAAGATGGGAGACAGTCCCGCTGCAGTCTGCCTATAACGCTTTTTTTTTTTTTAAGGGGCATCACCTTGTTCCGTCCTTCACATCTGATGAGCAAGTTTGAGGACAGAACAGTGGCGTATACAGAGCAGAAAATGACCAGTGGCAAGATTAAAAAATTTATCCAGGAAAATATGTGAGTACCTTTTTATACCTTGTTTGGGATTTCTTGGCTTCATTATATTTTGTTTATGATAGTTGAAGTTTATATTAACGCAGATGTGGGCCCTAGAACTCCATTCTCCTCTAAGGTATATAGCTCAGTACTTGACCTATGTGTTGAAAATTTCTTTCCTCTTTAAGTGCTGTCATTTGTTTGTGATAATTCCATAATGCAGCTATAAACCTGCCAAATTTTGTAATGTATTATTTCATTTCAGTTTTGGTATCTGCCCTCACATGACAGAAGATAATAAGGACTTGATGCAGGGCAAGGACTTACTCGTGGCTTACTATGATGTGGACTATGAAAAGAACGCTAAAGGTTCCAACTACTGGAGAAACAGGTAATGGTCGTTTTTCCTTTGTTAACAGGGTACCAGAGTGTAAACAGTTCTTTTAGATATCCTGTTACCATGTGTGGTGGGAGAGCAGATAAGATGGCACCAGTTTGTTCCCGAAAGCATTAAAAGCCATAAGGACAAATAACAAAAACTATTTCCAAGATCTACTGGGCATGTCTTCCATAGGTATTCGTTTGTCTTGTGGTACAGCTGATTACTCACTGCAGAGTAGAAGATGCGAGTGATCTGAACCGTGCTCTGAAACACTGTGCCTGCTTGCCCATTGAGACTGTCGGGGCATTTTAGCCTTGTAAACTTTCTTTTCAGATTAGTCATTATGTCTGCAATATTTTAGTTATGTAAGTACACATATATATCCCCTTCAAGATGCAGTGGGAATGGTCTATTTGATTGGGCACCGTCAGTGCGGCAGTGAGTTCAGTAGGACGTTGAAGTGTACATAGTCCTGTGTCAGTGCTCCAGAATACAAGTTCAGACTGGTTCCAGAGGGCTGCGTAGACTATAAAACTTAGTCTTTGCTTTCTAGACTAATTATAATTAGTTAACCCTAACTAGTTCTTGATCTTGGTTTCAGAAGTGCTTTACCACCCTGATATATCTTGGCATAAATCTTTCTTGTTTCCCACAGGGTGATGATGGTGGCAAAGAAATTCCTGGATGCCGGACACAAACTCAGCTTTGCTGTAGCTAGCCGCAAAACCTTTAGCCATGAACTTTCTGATTTTGGTTTGGAAAGCACTTCTGGAGAGATTCCTGTTGTTGCTATCAGAACTGCAAAAGGAGAGAAGTTCGTCATGCAGGAGGAGTTCTCGTGAGTTACAAGTTAGCGTGGGTTTGGGATTTGATTCTGCAAGGAAACTATTAAAAGCTTTTCATACAACTGAGAATGTATAAAGAATGTTCAAATGTGAAGATAGGTCCTCTAGTCAGGACCTGTGACTATCATTTTTCTCAATTAATTATGGGTGCTTACTTTAAGGATCATCATCAATAATAAATTCTGAAAAATACCAAAAGGATGGAAGCTGGGAACTCTTACCTGACTGTTCCCACCCCACCATCAGAAGTGGTGCCATAGAGAACACTGGACAGGCCTTTGAGATCCATGTAATTTTAGACCAACCTAACCCTCTCCCAACCCTACAGAATGTTTTTTCTTCTTGGAAGACCACATTGGCCTAAAGTAAACTCAGGCAAATGGAGAGGTCTTATCCCCACATAATTTGACCTTCACCTCCTGAGACATTGGGAGATAAAGACAAGCAAAAGATCTTCCCTGCGAGTAGGATGAGTAAAATGCGAGTCCATAAATCAGCACTATTCTCTAGAGCAACAGAATAAGACCGGTTCTTAGGCAGAACTGAATCTTTAGAAGACCAGTGTTTTCTTCCTTCTCCGCCCTTTTTAATTCTCAAAGTGCTCACCAGAAATACAAAGAAGTGGTTGGTTTTTGTTCAGTTGGCAATCCTGAGAGATAAGAACTCCCCTCCCCCATTTTTAAGCTTCTGGTTCCTTTCTGGTCTTGAAATTAAAGGTAAAATATGTAGAAAGTATTCTAAGAAATCGCTTTTAATCTTCTCAATGGTGGGAGTAAATTAACAAATCCAACCCTTTCCAATTGACAGGCGTGATGGCAAGGCTCTTGAGAGATTTCTGCAGGATTATTTTGATGGCAGCCTGAAGCGATACCTAAAGTCTGAGCCAATCCCAGAGAGCAACGATGGGCCCGTGAAGGTGAGGCGCTCACAGCCTCTCCAGACCTCTGCACTACTGCCTCTCATTTCTTCCAGAAATGCTGGGTCCCAGTGAGGAGCTATCATGTTGTTGTTCGCCCTCAGCTCCCAGCCCCAGACATAAAATAAGCATTGACAGAGCTCATCATGGTCAAAAAGGGCAAGAGTATCAAACATTCATCGAGTTCCTGGTGGTATTTATTATCAGAGCAAGGTCACTCTTTGGGACAGAACAAGCTAACCCCTAAGAATAATTTTAAGATTGTTGCTATGAAACTGTTTTAAGGAAGGATTGGGTAGCACTTGTTTCCCATAACTTCCTGGACATATTTTGACAGGAGACAGACATAGGAATGAGTTGATTTCTGGGGAATGGCAACATTTTTAATTGTCTATAAGTGTAATTTGTGTCTCAGTGACATATTTTCAGTGGCAAGACATCAAATTTGAGAGGGATTGGGTCCAGAAACAAATACAACTCAAGAATTTATTTGTCAGCTTACCTTTACCAACTAGAGGATCTTTTGTGCTTTCTAGGTAGTAGTAGCAGAGAATTTTGATGAAATAGTGAATGATGTAAACAAAGATGTGCTGATTGAATTTTACGCTCCTTGGTGTGGCCACTGCAAGAATCTGGAACCTAAGTATAAAGAACTGGGAGAGAAGGTAAGTCTGAACCATATTCTGAAGATAAAATTGTAGTTGGGATGTTTACACATATATTTAGCATTGGCTAATTAGTTAAACCTAATGAGTTCAGTACGTAAGTACTGGTAGATTTTTTCCAACCATCTACTTCTGTTTATTCACTTTCTCCTGACCTCCCCCTGGTGTCTAGCCTGGACAGTGCCTCCAATACCTGCTTTAACTCCACTCAGACTCAATCTAGAAGATAGTTAACAGTATCCAGGCTTCTGAATTTTTGTAATGGCTTATATGAAACCATTATGCTCTTTTATCTTAAAACACTTGGCTTAGCCTTTACAATGTCTTCTTTAGCCTAATAGTTTTGAAGGTGGCTGTATGTAGAGCCTTAATATTGGGACCAAGAGAGAAAAGGGGAACTTAAGAAAAACGAGATTCTATGTGCAAGTGTTAACTACTCTCCCTGTCTGAGCAGAACTTACCCAGGTGTTTAAAAATATTGTTTTAAGTCCTGAACTGACTAAGTGTTCCTCAGTCACTGAAAACTTGAAATTTAAAGATCTAACCTTTTTATTAACAGCTCAGAAAAGACCCAAATATTGTCATAGCCAAGATGGATGCCACAGCCAATGATGTGCCTTCTCCATATGAAGTCAGAGGGTAAGTAGATTAAAACTAATAAAAACATACAGGCAATTGACAAAAAAAAACATAAGCTGGTAAGTCATTTTTTTTAATTGGGTGTAATTTGGGGAGCTCTCATACTCCATTTGAAGCCAGCACCATCGGTACCTTCCTGGCACAGAGTTCTGCAGCATGGACCTGCACGACTGCCACGGATTTGGGGAGCTGTCTTATTCCTGAGTTTTGGTGGGATGTAACCCTAGCCACTGATGGAGACGTATCTAGTCAGATGAGAAATCATGGAGAAAAGTTACTTCCAGAAAGTTATTGGGGAAGTATATGTCACGGTTACTCTGGAACTTAGCCAACTGTTTTTTTTCTTTCCTCAGTTTTCCTACCATCTACTTCTCTCCAGCCAATAAAAAGCTAGATCCAAAGAAATATGAAGTAAGTGCATTGTCTCATCTCTACACACACACACACACACACACACACACACACACACGTATTCACACATGCTTGTATGTAGCTAGCTCTTTAATTAAGTTCTTTTAACTGGAAACTCTTTCAGCTCTCATTGTCAATACATGTGCTTGTTATTGTACTTTTACAAACTCAGGAGTCTTCCTATTGGGAGGGGAACCCATGTTCTTTAAAAAATTAAATTTTCATAGTAATCTTTCTGTTTTCAGGGTGGCCGTGAATTAAGTGATTTTATTAGCTATCTACAGCGAGAGGCTACAAACCCCCCTATTATTCAAGAAGAAAAACCCAAGAAGAAGAAGAAGGCACAGGAGGATCTCTAAAGCAGCAGCCATACATACCACTTTGTAAAAGACTCTTCCACCAGAGCTGGGAAAACCATTGGGGAGGACCGGGACCTATGTGGGATTATTACCTCTCGGGGCTGAGAGGGCAAATGGATGTAATCTGAATCCTGTTAAATTTTCTCTAAACTGTTTCTTAGCTGCACTGTTTATGGAAATACCAGGACCAGTTTATGTTTGTGGTTTGGGGAAAAAAATGTGTTGTGGGGTTGGGGGGAATTGTGTTGGGGGGTTATTTTCTAATTTTTTTTGTACATTTGGAACAGTGACAATAAATGAGCCCCCTTTAAACTATCTTTTTTTCCATGAGATGGGAGACCAGTGGTTCTCGAGACCAGCACTGTCCAGTAGAACTTTCTGCGATAATGGAAATGTTCCACAACCTTCATTGTCTAATACATGTAGCTATTGAGCTTTGAAATGTGGCCAGGAACTATATTTTAAATTTTTGTTAGTCACGGATAGGCCTAGTGGCTACCGTGTTGGTCAGTACAGCTGTAGACCAACTACCTGGGTCCACAGTCATCACCTATAAATCCTTTCCAAATTTTGTCTCTCTCTATCCTTAGATGTTTATTGCCCAGACCCCTAGCTTGATAATTAGAACAGATGAGGAACCTTTCCTATTGGGTTCTGTTTCTGACCCTGTCTGTGCCTTAAGGATGGATTACTATATATCCTTGTCTTGCAGCTGAGCATGTTTATACCTCCCAAGGTCTGTTGTGTGCGTAGAAATGCCCTGCGTGGGTGTGGCATCAGGTTGGGGTTCCATCCAAGTTGTTTCAGGAATTGCTGACACTGCTGGGTGCAGCTCCCTTTCTACCCCAAAGCCCAGGGTGTGGCCTGTTAACTTTCCCGAGGACAGGGAAAGGCGGTCTCATTCCCGGTTGTGAGCAAAGCATCCACTTTCTTCTGCGGTAAAGAGGAATGAAGTGAACAATTTCCCTTCTTTTTGTGAATAAATCCAAATCATGTCCTTGGTTATAGTTTTCAGTCACTGCATATTTCCAGATAGGAGCCCTGATTGTGATCTTCAACCTCAGTGTTTAGAAAAGAACTTTATTCCTGTTGTCATCTCTAGTTGTCAATTATAAGATGGATTTGGTAGCACCTTATAGCAAAATATGTGTAACAGGATCATCCATAGTGCTTTGAAGTAAAGAAGCCTAACTATAATCTTGGAGATTCTAATTCATAAGACCTGAGCTGGGATCTGAAGATCTAATTTTTTAGAGAGCCCAGAAATGGTTCAGACACAGAGCCAAACGTACGAACCACTGCCTTGGAAGATGTAAGGAAAGCATATAGATTTGTACAAAGGACACAGAAACAGTTTTAATTCTTTAGCCATGTTTGTAAAAGAATTCACTTTCAGTACATGGGTAAGACCCCAAGCCCTTCCCATTAGATCTAGGTGTATTACAAGTTCCTAAATGTTCTCATTGTTTTGTCAGGGAGGCTACCAGGCTGAATTCTAATGTCCTTGAGGTATCTTGTCCTGGAAATGGTGTCATTTCTCAGGATTTGAAAATGACTTGGCTGAACTACAGGTGAAGAAGCCAAGCCTCTGCTGCTTTTCCTAGTTTCCTGGGCACAGTTACGGAGTGCTGGCACTGTGCCCACACCCTAAAATTTAAAGTCTGGCAACAATGAAAATCAAACCTTAACCTAGAACGGCTCTCCTACTTGCACGGTGGACTCGGCCATGACAAGAGCAGTTGCACTCTGTAGTTTTCAGCTGCTTTTTCCTTCACATCTCACTGGGGACTGCTTCAGCTGCCCCTGTTCTTTTCCTCAAACTCCAGGATGAGACCTTTAATGTGGGACAATTTCTGATGCAGGTACTCACAGCGACGCTTTTCTTCCCTGTAACCTGGGTACCGCTGAAGAGAAAAAGCATCCATGTCAAAAAAAAAAAATCCATTTTTACCCTTCTTGCTACCACTCCCAGACCTATTCTTACCTTCCTGAACTTTTTATATTCCTGGACTATCTTTTCTTCCAGCACCTGAAACAAAAAAAATGCTAGCACCAAGTTCAACCTCAAAAAAAAGCTCCAGGTCTCTTAAGGGAGGGAAGTAACTTCCTTCTCATGCTACCAAATGATACAGAATAATTTTTCTCTCAAAACAGGCTTGCTCGTCACTTTGGTCACTGAACAAACAGGTTTATGGGCAGTTCAGGAGTTTATGGCCGGTAGAGCTGGAAAGTGAGCCTGGGTCCAGTCCTTACCTTGTGTTCTGGAGTTCCTCGCTGAACTCGCTTGATTTCTGCTCCCAGCTCTGTGAACCTTTGGCTTGCAGCCCCAACTCGAGCATGCAGGATGCGGTATTCAACATAATCTGTCTCGAAATCCTTCTCATAAGCATGTTGCTGTTCTGCACTGTGGATGGCCCCGTATTGCCTGCCAGGAGCAGAGAGTTAAGTTACCACCTTCAACTTTAGTATCCCCCCAACCCCCAACGCTTCCAGCTCCCAGAAAGTACATGTTAATCTCATAAGCACAAGGCTTGATAAAATTTGCAATGACAGGGAACTCACAGGAGGTAATCTGGTACCTCTTCAGGGCTTGGGGATTCAGAGTCTATGAAGGAAACAAGACATGAAAGTGATTATCTGCCTTTGCCCCCCACTGTGGCAGCTTTATACTCCCCTCAGCTCTCACCTGCTTGAACTGAGGGACTGTGCTCAAGCCTGGGGCCCATGTCTTCATGTTTATCTTCTGGCTCCCAGTCTTCCTCCTGTAGGTCCTGACTGGGCAGCCCTTGTAGGGAACTTGGAGCTAGAGGCAGAGTCCTGAGCCTCTTTCCTTTCAGTTCTATAGTGGCTGCAGGCGCTGGACGCTTCTGTTGGGGAAAATACTTTGGTCACACTATGTCAGAAGCCTCCTGTTCTTTCTCTTGAAAATTACTTCCATATATTGATCTCTGTGAGCATGAGAATGAAGGCTCTCAGTTTTTAAATTTCAGTCTGATTGGACAAATCTTTTTCTTTTTTATCCTCACCCAAGGACATGCTTACTGATTTCAGAGAGGGGAAGGGAGAGAGAGAGAGAGAGAGAAACACCGATGTGAGAAAAGCAATTGGTTGCCTCATGCACCTGACTGGGGACCTAGGTATGTGCCTTGACAAGAATCAAACCCACGATCTTTTTGGCTTACAGGACTAACCCAAACCAACTGAGTCACATGGGCCAGGGCTGAAAGCCCTGCTATTACAACTTACTTTGTCCAGATGTTTCTGGCTAGCAGAGGAAGGCAGTGCCTGATCAGGTGCTCTGTTTGGAAGACGGGTCTGGTTCCTAGGATATTTGAAGAGGGAATGAGACAGATGAAGACCAGGGTAGGAGGTAGGGCTAGATTTCCTATACCATTTAGGGTAGAGATTTGCAGAAGACAACACCAGGACTTCCCAGGGTAGTGCCACCCTGCTCCAAGTACCTCACTCCCCACTGTGCCATGTGTTCCTTCGAGGATCCTGGGAGTGACTGTTCTTGGCTCCTTGCCAGTGGATCTGGCACCTGGCAGGGAAAGTGGCATGGGCACTTGGCTACCTGGGCTTCAGGCTTTGCCCCACCTTATCCCAACTCCCTGCAGTTTCTGGCCTCACCTCTTCCTGTGCCATCAGTGACTGTGAAGCTGCATTTCCAGAATAGTCTCCCATGTTCTGCCAATTCTCAGGATCCCTGGCATCTTCAGTCAGGCTGTGTCCCTGAACTGAAGATGGGGCTGGGATAGAATCCATGGCTGCCCAAATAGTGAGGCGCTCCCTGAGTGGGCCCAGGCAGTGGAGGCGGTTAGGCGCAGATCTGGAAAGGGGTGATGGAAAATAAACCAGGAGGGTGGAGAACTTTGAAAGCACCTCTGGACATCCCCTTCCAGGGCTTTCCACAGACCCATTTTCACCTGCTACCTGTTTTTTCTCCCTTACCTGCCTAAGCGCTGGCACACAAGGTCCAAGCCACCAGCACCAGGGCCCTCCTGGCCACACTGGGACACTATGAAGGAGAAGAGGCAGGAGCAGCCAGGGCCTGGGAGCCTCAGATACTGGGGGTGAAAGGAGACCATAAGCCCCATGAAGTTAGCCCTTCCTCCTCCTGCCAATGCCATTCCTCCCTGAGCCAGCCTAGGACTGAAGATGGGTCCCACGGGACTCGTTAGCACACCAGGTGCAGCTGGGCCTGAGTTCCCAGGAGGCTAACCCAGCACAGTTTCTTCAACCGCAGCCTCCTGGGACCACAACCCCAGCAGCCCCCTCACCCCACTGGGGTTCAGTTCTCAGGAACTTCCTCAGACCGTGACCGCTCTCAGGCTGCCGCCCCGACCATACCTTTCATGGGCGCCGGTCTGTTCTTCCCGCATCCCACACCCTTCACAGAGCCCAGGTCCGTGCTTACCCCTCGGTTGCCTTGGAAAGCGATCACTGGCCGAACCTGCAGGGAGAGCACAGACACAAGCTAAGCGCAGGTGGAGCGGCGTCCCCGGGATCTGGCGTCGAGTGCCTGGAGGGACCTGCCTCGTGGACTTCACTTGGAGAAGTGGGGAAGCCGAAGCCTGTGAACGCCGCTCCCCATACCCAGGTCCCTTCGTCAGGGTCTCCGGCTGAGGCCTGAGGTCCAGAGGGGTAGGGGACAGGGAAGGTGGGGCCCGGGGCCGCCGCACCTGTTGACGGGGACACTCTTGCAGCGCCCGCAGCGCCGCGTCGTTGAGCCTGAGCAGCAGGAGGCTGGTCCGGGCAGCGGGGGTGAAGCAGAGCCGGAGCTTCCCACTCAGAAACTCCTGAGGTCCTGCCATAGCTGTGAGGTCGAGCGCAAGCAGAACCCGAGCCACAGGCGAGGGCCACCACCACTGCTTTCGCTCTGCAGGGCTAGACTGGCACAGCCAGTAGCCCAGGTCGGCCCCGCCTCCAGCCAGGACCCCACCTCCGACCCCACCCACAGTCACTGCCGCTCCCAAGGTTTCCCAGCCGCGTGGGCGGCGCTTCTCTCTCCTGCTCAGTCGGCGCAAACCCCAGCGGATTCTTCTCGGGTTGGCAGGCACCTCGTTAGGCTTTGGGAGGGGACTCTCTCAATTCCCGGGTGAAGGGCTGCGGCCAGCCTCTTTCATCCAGAATCTCCAGTCCTGCCTCAGTTTCCCCAGCCAACCTGAACTCGGTGTTGCTGTCTGTACGTGAAGCTGAACCTGCAAACTCTAGAGGCTCCTAGGCGCGGAGGGCTGGGAGAGAAAGCCTGGTTGCTAGGCGCTTGGAAGGCCAGGAGCCCCCAGGGTCTAGAGGATGACTGACTCAAAGGGGAATTCCCGACTCCAGCACCTGCTGCAACACTTTTGCTTTTTTCCGCCCGCGGTACTGATGCAGACTCGAAACCGGTTTCTAATTAAAGCTGGAGAGAAAGCTGGCCGGGTCAGTGTCATGGCAGCGGTGAAGCTTCGCTTTTGCGGTCTGGAACGCCCCCTACCGGTGGGGGAGTGTGGGTGACGGCGGAAGAAATGCAGGGCAGAGGAGAGGCAGAACTCAGTGCCCTGCTGCCGCCCTTCCTAGCCTAAACACGTGAAACTGGTGTGAAGAGGGAATTGGTCCGCTCCCTGAGGAGGACGAAGAGGTGCCACGAAGTTGCCAGACCTTCCAAAGGTCCAGATCGTGGTGCAGTGAGACCCCAGGACGAGTCTCACTCAGGTCGGCCCTTGGTATTTCCACTCCTCCTTATTTGGGTGTGTTTACCAAGACCCCTGGTGATCTCTTTTCTAACCAGGATCCCTCTGCTAAATCTCTAAACATGTATAATCCCAGCTGACCTTAATACCCCACACCCCAAATCAAATTAACGATATATACATTTGTTGAAACTCATCGAATTGTACTTAAAATTTTATATTTTAATATATATAAATTATACCTTAATAAAGTTGACTTTAAAATCAGTGCGCAACAAGCCTACCACAACAAAAACATTTACTGGTCCATGTCCTCAGGGCTCTCTACTACTCTGGGTGACAATTGCTAATTTGATAAACAGTTGTGGCAATGAGTAAAGCTGGTCTCCCAGGGTTCCGTTTCTTCTCAGATGACATCTGTGGCCCTTTATTAGATTTTCCTGGATTTAAAATCAAAGGACAGACTAGAATGGTGAAATTTCCTGGAGAGGAAGGAAGGAGCAGTGCTGTAAGAGGGGGCAGCTGGGGAAGATATTTGGGGAAGGGAGGTAGGGATCTATGTGTTGAGTGTTTCCTTTGGGTGTCAGGATCTTTACCCATTGCCTAATTCCTACAATAGCTTTTTAGAGCAGATATTATTGTCCATATTTTTATTTATTCATTCAAGAAATATCTTACTGAACATTTACTCTGTACTAGATCCTTGGGCTACATCGATGAACAGATTCTTGCTTTGGGAGAGCTTCCATGCTAGTGGGAAGGAGACACTATAAACACACCTAAGAAATAAACACAAAGTATAGTGTATGGGATGGGGGGGGTGGAGTTGAAGAGGGTAAAAGGGGTCAAATAAATGGTGATAGATGAGAATAGAGTTTGGGTCGTGAACACAATGCAGTAGACAGATGATGTATTATAGAACTGTACACTTGAAACTTATATAATCTTATTAACAAATTTTGGCCCAATAAATTTAATAAAAAACATAGTGCATGTTAAAAGGTAATAAGTGCTATAAAAATAAAAAATAAAAAGGGAGCAAGGTAAGAGGGTGTAGAAGTGGGGGAGGAGAAAGCAGAGAAGGGTGGAGAGGGTTGACAGCACACTAAGGAAGGCGATGAGAGAAGGCCTTGTAGAGAAGGAAGACGTTTGAGCAATGCCCTAAAGGAGGCACAGGAATTGGCTAAGCTGTACAGTTGGAGGAAATGCTTTTCGGAGAGTGAGACTAGCCAGGGCAAACTCTGTGAATCAGAAGTGTGCCTGGAGTGTTTGAAGAAAAACTGAGGTCAGCGTAAGCGGAACAAAGTGAGTGAGGAGGAGGGTAGAGAGAGAGAAAGTCAGGAAGGTGAGCAGTAGGGGGATTAGGTCACAGAGAGCCTTGTGGGTATTGTAAAGACTTCGGGCTTTACTCTGAATGAAACAGGGAGTCATTACAGGGTTTTGAACAGAGGAGTAATATGAAGCCACTTCTATTTTTAAAGGATCACTCTGGTTGCTGTGTTAAGAATAGACTAGGAGGATAAGGATGAAAGCAGTATGACCTGTTAGGAGGCTATTGCAGTAATCCAAGCTAGAGGTGGTGGTGGCTTGCCTGAGGGAATAACAGAGCAGGTAGGAGAAGGGATAGGGCTCTGAATACGTTGAGGACAGAGGATCTCCTGATGGATTGAATGTGGTATGTGAGAGATAAGTGTCCTTAAGGATAACTGTAGGGTTTTTGGCCAGAACAACTAGAAAGAGGAAATTGTCATCAGCTGAGGAAGGGAAGACTGCATGTGGAGCAGTATTAGTTCTGAATATGTGAGTTGTCTAGCAGAATCCACATGGGAATGTGAAGCAGGCAGTTAGATACACAACTTTGGAGAAGGTGAGAGATGTCTGGGCTAGAGATGTGAACTTGGTAGTACTAAACATAAGTGTGTGTTATGTGCCATTGAGTCAGCTCTAGCTCCTGGCGACCCTATGACTGAGTGATGTCCTCAATGTCCTGTCCTCAACAGCCATACTCAGCTCCTGTAGAATCATGCCTATAGCTTCTTTTATGGAGTCAATCCCTCTCATATTTGATCTTCCTTTTTCTTGTTGCCTTCAATTTTTCCAAGCATTATTGTCTTTTCCAGAGAACCCTGCCTTCTCATGGTGTGCCCGAAGTAGAACAGCTTCAGTTTTGTCATTTTTGCCTCCAGTGACTTTTCGGGCTTAATTTGCTCTTGTAACTACTTGTTCATCTTTCTGTTGGTCCAGGGTATCCATGGAGTTCTCTCCAACACCAACTTTCAAGTGAATCATTTTTTAACTTTCAGCCTTCCTCTCTGTCCAACTTTCCCATTCATACATAGTAATTGGGAACACAAGGGTATGGATAATTTTAGCTTTGGTCTCCAATGACACATCTTTGCAACTAAACATATAGATGGTATTCAAAGCCATGAGGCTGGCTGAGATCATCCAGAAAAATAGAGAAAAGCCTAAAGAATTATACCCTGAGGCACTCCAATTTCTGGAAAGAGGTCAAGGTGAAGAAAAGCAAAGCCAGTTGAAAGGGAATGGCCAGTGAGGAAGGAGGAACACCAGGAACACCAAGAGAGAGTGATGTCCTGAAAGTGAAGTGAAGAAAATGTTCGCTTCAAGCAGAAGGAGAAGGAGAAGGGATTGATCAACTGTGTCAAATGCTATTGATAGGCATTTAAAATGAAGATTAAACATTGACCATTTAATGAAACTTTTCTAAAATTGACCATGGCGATTGTTGCGCATATCTGAGAGTATACTAAAAACCATTAAATTGTACACTACCCTTCAAATGGGTGGATTCTATGATATATGAACTCTGTCTCAATAAAACTGCTTATATGACAAACTCTGTCCAGAAAGAGTCCAGCCATTACTAAAATAATAAGGACAGTTTGCGTGACATCACTGTAACCTGGCAGCCAAGCGGAGTGGACTGGAATGCACATGCATGAACAATGACAACTTCACTGTACTAGTCAGTGGGTGCAGTAGTGCCAGTCCCTTTCAAAATGACTGAGCAAGTGGAGCAACGAATCCGCATTAAATTTTGCATTAAGCTTGAACGTTTCTCCATGGAAACTATTTGGATGATTCAGAAGGCCGCAGCTATGGGCAACTGGTGATTGGCAGCTTTATCACGACAACACACCCACTCATGCAGCACATCTCCGTGCAGAGATGTTTGGTGAAACACCAAATCACCCAGGTGACTCAGTCCCTGCTACAGCCCAGATTTGGTGCCCTGCGACTTCTGGCTTTTCCCCAAACTAAAGTTACCCCTTGAAAGAGAAGAGATTTCAGACTGTCGATGAGATACAGGAAAACACAATGGAGCAACTGTTGTTGATTGGAGGAATTGTATGAGGTCCCAAGGTGCCTACTTTGAAGGGGACTGAGGCGTTATTGTTCCATATACAATGGTTTTTCTATCTTCTTCAATACATGTCTCTATTTTTCATATTACATGGCTGGATACTTTTCTGGACAGACCTCGAATACATATGTATATACATTTTATTTGTCCATTTATCTGTCAATAGACACTTGGATTGCTTCCATTTTTGGCTATTGCAAATAATGCTTTAGTGAACATCAGTGTAAAAATACCATATTTTAAAAAATGTATCTAAAAACATTACTGTGAGAAGGAGTCTATGACACAAAAAAATATTCTGAGTGGTTTGGCCAGGATTTGAACTCAGGCCACCTGGCTCTAGAGCCTGTGCTTATTCTGCACACTTACAATGTCATGCCACATCATACTCTCTTACATCAGGACAGGCTCTGCATCAATATATGGAAGAAGAGTAAAAAGACATCCCCAGGTATGCAAGCAACCCTATTTCTATAGTTACTATTTTGGGTCTTCTCATCCCTTTTCCCTCATCCTGCTCATTACTACATGCTTTGGACCGAGAGATCCTATCCTTTGGACATGGGAATGTTTCTCTCATTCTTATCAGTCTGCTAAACCTGCACCCCTGTGGCTCTGGAGTGTCACTCTGCACTGAGAGAGTTCACTTTGCTGGGACCCGCATGTTCTGATGCTGCTTCACTGAGGGTACACTTTAACAGATGGCCCCAGCATAAGAACTTGAAACCCCCATCTTGGGCCTAGCAAGAGTAGGGCCATACATATTTTCCAGCAGAGTAGCCAAAACTCTGCTATGTATTAGCTCTTTGCCTCTGAACTCATGTCAAAAGGGCCAAGGGAGAACTAGAAAGGGAACACTTGAAGGGAACAGATCAATAGATTGCTACAGGAGAGATAGTTGACAGGACTGTGCAGTAGCTGGGGTTTTAGTAAGGAGGGAGTGTGCTGGAGGGAGTGGGGAGCAAAGAAGAGGAATGGAATTGGGAAGGATTGGAGGCTGTCAGGGAAACTTGCGTTATCCCCTTGGTCTTTCTCAAACGATAGGAGAGAAGATAGAATTGATGAATGCCTGCATAATGAAAGTGCAGTTCAGCTGAACCAAAGGAGAAGCAGAAGTATCTGGGAGAAAGTGCTGCTCTGAGACCTCAGCTTTGGCCATGATTTGTTCACAAAGGTAGGTAGTACAGGGAGGAAGTGCTATGGAGGCAAGGAGCTATTCAGGAGCACCAGTGGTCAGGAATGAGACGTCATCACCCATGCCAGGAGAAGCCCAACGTGAAGGGGTGAAGTGCTTTAGTTCCCCTCTTCAAGCATTTCCTGATCCATATTTAGCTGCTCTTCAAGAATGGAGACCTTAGCCAGCCCTGGGTCTTCTAGGACTTAGAACTTGCTCCCAATGCAAAGCTACCTTTCCTATGGGGATAACTCTAGCCATGCTCTTTCTGCATTTTTCTCCTTTCCTGGGTATCTTTGTCTCTGGATCTGTTCCTGGAGGTCCATGTCTTTCTTTCTATCTACACTGCCTTCTCTCAACCCAGACATATGGCCTAGTGGGAGTGAGGGTTGGGGGTGGGGAAGAGGCGAGCAGGATGTCAAATGAAAAATCCCTAAGAGATCAGCACCCATACCTCTTTCTAATTCTACTCTGTCCTCTTAGGCAATTTCATTCATTACCGTCATTTTTAACTATTTATTTGTTTTTATGGAAGTTACACATGTACATACATGTTCTATATAAGACTTAAAATGAAAAATAGTAACCCTTATCCCACTCTATTTCCCAATGCTTAAAGGAGATTACAGCTCTTTTAGCTGTTTCTTCTGGCATTTATTGCTTTTTCTAAGTATCATGCCATTTCTGGGTTTTTAAGTTTCAGATGTTATCCACTGACTTCTATTTTTTTTTAAATGTATTTATTTTTAGAGAGAGGGGGAGGGAGGGAGAAAGAGAGAGAGAGAGAAATATCAATGTGGGAAAGAAACATCTATTGGTTGCCTCTTGTATGTGCCCCAACTGAGACCAAACCCGCAACCCAGGTATGCGCCCCGACCGGTAATCAAATTGGAGACCTTTTGTTTTGCAGGATGATGCCCTACCAACTGAGCTACACCAGTGAGGGCATAACTTCTTTTTTAATATGAGGACTTAATCGTCTCATCCTCCCCATGAATATGCATGTACTTTCTCTCCATCCTCAGTGTTACTTTTGTTAGATCAGTATTGAATGTTTACATCTTATGAGTATGTAAATGTTATTTACAAGCTGTGACACTTAGTGTACTATTTACATTTCCTTTCTTGTAGATTTTCCCCATGAAATTAAGAATTATTTCTTTTTTTAGTTTGTTTACTTAATTATTTATGTACTTATCAATTCTCACATTCTCTTCTAGAAATCTCCTTTCAATGTGTTCAAATATAATCAGATAGTTGATCAATTTTATTTCCATTTTTTTCTCAGATATATGCCTCCAGAGCCTTTCATCTTCCTGCTCCAAACTGAGAGAGTTGCTCTGTAAGCTTGCTACAGAGCTATTGTCCTTGGATCCCTCACCAGCAATCAAGGGATACCCTTCACTTATCTCCTAGGTTGGACCCCCTTTTTCCTGGTTTCTATGACTTTTGTTTGTTTGCTTACTCTCTCATCTTGGTGGAGTACATCTCCAATAGCTTCCTGAAAGGGGAGCATGGTAGATAAGTTCTTCTGAGATTTCATATCTCTTTATTCCATTTTCATACTTAATTGATAACTTGGCTGAGTAAAAAAAAGTCTAGGTTGTTAATTATTTTTCTTTAGATATTTGATGACCTTGCTCCATTGTTTTCTGGCTTCCAGTGTTACTGCTGACAAGTCTGAAGTCATTCTGATTATCCATCCTTGACATATGACCTATTTTACGTCTCAGAAGTCTTTAGGATCTTCTCTTTGACTCCAGTATTCTGATATGTGGTAGATCTTTTCTCATTCCTTGTGCTGAGAACTCAGTGAGTCCCCTCATTTCTGTTTTACTCTCCTCTTATTCTGGAACTCATATAAATCAGATGTTAGACCTTCCTAAATTGAGTTTATCCATCCTTTTCTCCCCAGTTTTCTGGAATATTTTTCTCAACTTCCATCTTCCAACCCCTCTATTGATATTTTCTTTCAGCTATCATATTTTTAAGTTCCAAGAACTCTTTATCATTCTCTACTTGTTTTTTATAGCTCTCCTGTTTCTGTTCGATATCCTCTTCATCTCTAATTATAGTCCCTCTCCAATTTTCTTTCCTTCCTGTAATTATTTCTATATCCTTTGAGAACTTATTTTCTGTTTCTGTTTTGTTTTGGTTTGTTTTCATGTTAAGAGTGTTTTTCTCCAGTGCTATTGGCTCATCTCTAGAAGCAAGGCACCAGAGAGCTGACTGGAAACCTGGTGTGCATGAAGATGGTTAGTCACACTTTAATCTGACTGGACCATTTCATTATGTGGCCACTCAAATTAATCTAATGATCCAAACTTTTCCACACTCAGGGCCTTGGAATATGCTGTTCCTATTATCTGTGTATTGATTAAAATGTATTTGGCTGAAGTGCTAGAAATCTGACTCAAGGCAGTTTCCCATAGCAGGAAGCTCAAAAGTAGAACAAATGTTAGGGTTGATGTATCCAGTGGCCCAAAAGCACCATCAAGGACCACAGTTACTTCTGCCACTCATTTTGCTTCAACCTAAGGCTGGCCCTTCAAGATCATAGACTTTAGGAACAGTAGGGGCTATGCATTTCCTTGTTCAACTTAGTAGGAGAAACCACTGTCCCTTCCCACATAGTGGAACTGAAAGGTTCCATTTCCCTTTGGTTTGATAGGGCTAATTTGGGTCACCTGCTAACTCCTGAACCAATAAGTTACCAGGTGAATACAAAGCAATAATTGGCTTAGTTAAGCCTGGGTTCCTGAACCAATCAATACTAAGAGGGATGAGTTTACTTTGACTTAGCCATTCAGGATCACACTTGGAATATAAGGGGGTGGGCAAGAATGTCCTAAAACTGCATTGCTCTTTCTCAATAAAGGAGGAATGTTAGTAATGTTAGGGTTTCAACTGCACTGCTGGAATCCTCTTCTACTTTTTCTACAACTGGCTTCAGGCCTCAGTTTAAATGTCCCCACAGAGATGGGTCTCCCCCATTATTCTTTATCCTCACACCTTTGTTTCTCTTTTAACACTTAACACAAGTTGTCATTCTATATTGTTTGGTTTGTTTGCTTGTGAATTGTTAGCCTCCTCCACTAAAGGATTAGCTTCATGAGTTCAGAGACCTGTTTTGTGCACCACGGTACAGCCAGTGCCTAGAAGTGTCTGGCACATAATAGGTAAACTGTTAATATTTGATGAAGAAATCAGTGAATCCAAGGAACAGTAGTATCTTCCTTTCTCACTAAATATCCAAAATATATTTTGAAGCTGCACTCTTTTACCATTTCTACTGCCACCATTTCAGTCCAAGTGGCTATCTTTTCTTTCCTGATGTAGTGGACATCTTTTGTTTTATTTGTCTTGCATTCTCTTTTTCTGGGGAAACAAACCCTTTTTCTCTGATAAATCTGTTCCTTCCCATACTAATCATGTGATTTTACTGGTGGGGGGGCTGCCCTCATTATATCTTGCCCCATACCCACCTTCTGACCAAAGGGCAGGCAGGCCTCTGACCCATCAGAGCCCTGAGATTTTCAACACAGAAACTAAAGGAAGAGAATCAGACTCTCTCTTGGATAAGCTGTGAGGCGTGAAGGCAGGTACCGCTGGTAGCTGCTTCCTATTGTGTCAAGGAATCGGTCTGAGAAAATAAAGCAAGACAGGAGATGTGAAGGCATCCCCTTTTTGCTGGTTTTAATTTTCACTAGTGTCAGCCACAGCCCATCCCATCCAACAGTTTGGTTATATATAAACCAACAAATCCCCTTTTTGACCTAATTTGTCTGAATTACATTTCAGCTATCTGTTACCAAATGAGGCCCAGCATCCTGGATGTGTGTGATGGCTTCCTGACTGCTCTCCTCATTTCCATTTATCTGCTCTAATTCATTTTCCTCTGGCAGAGTGGTCTTTCCAGAATTTACATCCTGCTGATTGAAGAGCACAGGCTGGGTTAGACTTTCAGCTCCACCTTTATTATCTGAGTTTCCTTGGGAAAGTGATCTAACCTGACTATTCCAAGGTTTTTAAATTGGTAGGAAGGAGTTACTGGCATCTCAAAAAGTCATGTGAGGCTCAAATAAGAAAAGTACACTTGGTAAGCACTCAATGTTAGCTAGTAGTGGTGTTAGCAGTGGTAACTCAGATCATGTCACTGCCCTACCTACTTTCTGACCTAGTTTCACACCCCCCTGCTCACTAGGCCTTCGTGACTTGCCTGTTACCTATCCACTAGGTAGGCTCTTGATGAGATGGCTTGAGGAGCAGGGCTTTAGGGCCTTCCCTCTCCTGAAATGTTCTCCCTGTCCTTCTTCCCTTGGCCTGGCTAACTCCTTATCCATTTGCCTCAGCTCAGATGTCACTTGCTTCACCTCCCTAATCAAACTTATGATCTAGAGTCTACAGGTATACTCCCTTCATAAAACGAATGGTACTATGATTTCTTACCAGGGCAGGTAGAAAAATTGTTTACAGATAGTCTTCATTCAGATTACACTGAGATCTATTTTGAGTGGTAGGTGCTTATGCTGTGTGCACTGTTAAATATTTTGAATATCATCCTTGCGAAGAATCTTTTTTCTTCAAAACAGTTATCACAATTTGCATGTACATATATAGATAAATATATAAATATATATACACATACAGAAGTACATATATATGAAAAAGAGCTGTTTCCTCTCTATACTATATATCCCATAAATATAGAGATATATATGTTTTGTTCATCTCTATATGTCATCTATTAAGTTGACACATAGTTGGTGGACAGAACAATGAATATTTGTTGAAAGAATGAGTGAATTTTTTGAAAAACTCGTGGAAGAATTAGATTGGAGGTGTAGTAATCAGTCTATGTTCTGATAGGATTGGAAATACACCCTTGGGCATGGGGAAGGGTGGGATGTGTGGATACGAGAAGACTCCAGGGTTGTTCACTCTGTCACCCACCTCAGCTGCTGGAGTTGATAAAGAGGTAACAAGTGCCAAAGAAAACTTTCTTCCTTATTCTACGCTATCTCACTTCTTTCTGGCTGGCGTGGTTTTCACCATGGGGCTGATTCTGTGGCTTCTCTACATGTAAGGGGACACACATGGCTTGAATCCATTGGAAACCTGGGACTAGGAAGCCAGATACACCAAATTTTAATAAATTGTGGTCAGATTGTTGCTGTAGGTCTGCAGGTGATGTCCACACCTTTTAAGTCCAGTTTCCTCATCTGACTTTATATCTGGGACCCCTAAACCCTGACTCATTTCCTTCTTTGCTTCAGACACTTGGGTCCTCATTCTCTCTAATTTATTCCCTAAGCCTCAACTCTGTGCTGAGTTTACATGGAGGTGTTTTCTCTCCCCACTGGCTGTTGAGCAGTGGCCTCGATTGTTAACCACCTGGGCCTGCTCATGACATGGCAGCTGGCTCCCCACAGCCAGAGATCCAAGAGAGAGCTGAAAACATACCGTAAGACACAGTGTCTTTTACGATTTAGCATCAGACGTGACATATCATCACTTCTGCCATTATCTATTAGTCACACAGACCAGCGCTGACTCAGTGTGGGAGAAGACTGCACAAGGTGAAGACCAGGAGGGAGGGATCATTAGGGGCCATCTCAGAGACTGGCTTCCACAGATGGGTTAGAGAGATTTGGAGAAGGAAGAACAAATTTTAGGATTTGAAGAAGGGAAATGGAAGAGACATTACCCAAATAAATGCCTATTATGGGCCCAGACCTTTATATCAAATTATTAATCTTTTCCACAATGCTGAAGGGTAAATATTATTCTCACTTTTCATATGAAAGAGTTGAAACATGGAGAAAAATACATGTCCGAAATTAAATCCAGTAAGTAGCAGAGTCAGGACTTGTTGCATTGTTATGTGTGCCACTCTGGTCACATTTAGTATGTCTGGAAGGGAGCGCTACTGATGGTAAAACAATTAGTTAGCATAGAGCATCAACTCAACCCGTGTGCCACAGGAGTTTTTTAAAACATGCAATAGCTGACTAATTCAGTCAGGGGCACTGACCTCTTTTCCCTGAGGTTGTCAAATAAAAAAATGACAACAGCCAACATAACAATAGCTGTCCAGTGTGAATGAGTCAAAATTATACCTATTTTTTTGGTCAGATTGGCAAAAAATATATTTTGTGGTGTGCCACAGAATTTTAGTAATTAGTTTATATGTGCCATGAGATGAAAAAGGTTAAACATCACTGATATAGAGACATAGCACTGAATGACATTGAAAGTATAAAAATCAAGTACTTTTCAATCTTCTGATGGTGTCAAGAGAAAGCTTCAGTTTGGAGGACTTATGCCTTATTACTTCTCTAACAGTTGTTAGTTTCTCTTTTTAAGAAAGAGAGGGCAGGCCCAAAGCTCAGCATCTTCAACAATGATATTTTTTTGCTAGAATTTAATAATATTTCATTTGGTAAATATTTCATTTTTATTGTACTTATTTTTATACTTACTTTCTGTTTGTGGGCAAGTGATTTTAAACATACTAAAAGAGTTTGAGGTTTGAGTTATATGCTTATTTAAGACTGCTACAAAAAATTGAATAGACAGTAGTTCAGATGATACTTGCGTATGGCAAATATTTTGAGGATGGCACTGAGGTTTATTGTCTTCTCATTCCTTCTTTGTTCAGGGGGAAGCAAATTTGAAGTTCCAGCCTCAAGTGGGTTCTGCTATGTGAACTAATTGTAAAGAATTGCAAGTTAAAATTTACAACCAATTCTTTCCTGTGATGTTTCCTAAACATTTCTCCTTTATCCAATGAATTCCTCAGGTCTGGTGGGGGAGTTTTGTACATAGATTTAATGGAGCTAAGTATAAGAATGAGTTTAGTGGGAAAGTTACTCAATTGCCTATTAAAAACCAGGTGTGGCTGGTGGAGACAGTACAGTGGGGAAAAGGACATAACGTGCATTTCCCCATCTCTTAGTCCTGGATCCAACACCATAGTCTGATTTTGCAGGTCCTCCCATACTTCCAAGCCATTGTATTTTCACATTTAAAGTTTCTGCGGTGAAATGCACAGGACCAAATTGTTAAGGGCACACAGGATGTGGCTGCGAATTTCTATATTAGAGGGGTTTGGGTTGGGGGGACAAGGTGGTTGGAAGGGGGTTTCTGAAGTTGCGTTTGTATATGATTTTACATATGTTGACAACTCAAGTGTTTAAAAAGGTGGTGTGGTACTCTAAGTAACACGGCCAAATTTTGTCCCACAGTCTTCATGACAGAGAACCGGCTGGGCCATTTCTCAGCGTTACCCCCACCTCCTTCCCCCCCGTAGTTCCTCTGGGATACTTTGCCAGAGTCCCAAGGCAAACCTGCATGAGGTCACTCTTCCAGGTCACGTGCTCAAGCTCGCGAAAGCGCCACATCGCCAGCCGCGCCCCTCCACCCCCGCCCTGCCACGTGACCCGGCCTACTTTTTTTTTTTTTTTCCCCTCCCGATCTATTGCTTTGCTCGGGAAGCCCCGCCCCACCCAGCGCGCTAGGCCTGCGAACCTCCGCCCATCATCTGCCCAGGCTCTAGCGTGGCCGACAGCCCCACGTGTTCCTTTCTGCCCAATGGGAGCGGGTGCCCGGGCGCGAAAGGGCGGGGAGGAAAGAACGACTTCGTTTACGCTGCGAGAAAGGGGCGGAGCCCGTAACGTCGGAGTGAACGAGGGGACGCAACGGAGGCAGGCCGGAGCCGCTGCCGTCGCCATGACCCGTGAGCACTGAGACCTCTCTCCTCTTGCCCGCTTTCTTCTGTCCACCCTAGACAGGCCTGCCTAATCCTGGCATTGACTTCCTTTTGGCTTCCCCAGCGAGGTCTTTTTCTGGGAGCGCTCTTTAGCGATCCTCACACTTGAAGCCCGGAAATCAGCCCTTTGCCCACCGCCACTTCTTGAGAAACACTCGCCCCCCCACCCCAACCCACCGGTCAGGCAAAGGCCACCCCGACCTTCCACGATGTGGGGAGAAGCCCTGCATCTAGGTGAAAGGCCCCGTGCCCCCCACTCCCATTTTTAGCCCATCCCCCACAGACCCAAACCGTTCACACATACCACCACCTGTCTGGGCCCCCACGCCTCCCCGAAACAAGAAACACGCCTCTAGCAAGCTCCTCGGGACCGCCTTTCCACCCCTCCTCTATTTGCTCTGCTCCGTGGCAGGCAGCTCGGCCCTCTCAACCTCCGCCCCTTCCCCCCCCTCCCCCATGAGCCTAAGCCCCCAGATGGGCTGGTGTCAGGACTCAGACCCTACTGGTGTCTGGGTGAGGTTAGGGGGTCGTCGGTGTGTCGCCAGAAAGGCCCCCTTGTCTCACCTTTTACCTTCTTTCTTTAGGCGGTAACCAACGCGAGCTCGCCCGCCAGAAGAATATGAAAAAGCAGAGCGACTCGGTTAAGGGAAAGCGCCGAGATGACGGGCTTTCCGCTGCCGCCCGCAAGCAGAGGTAGACCCTGGGAGGGGAGGGAAAAGGAGGGGTGAGACTTGGGTTAGACCATGGGTTGTACCAGAAAAGAGAGCTACCTCAGGGCTTATATCTGAACTACTCGTGAGGGGCAGAGTGCTTTGCTTCCTCTAGGGTTTTATTTCCTCCCCAGGCTCCAAATTGTTAGCTCACTGCTTTACAGGAAGGGACTGGGGCGGGTGCCTGCTCTAGGTCTGACTCCTGAGTTGCCCCTGTTGTCTGACCTTAAGGGCAAGGGCAGGGAGCTTCACATTTCAAATGCATTAGTGGTTATGATAGCCCTGTACTTTGGCCTGTCCTTGCTGTTCATTTCTCTTCCCTTCTCCCAACCTTCTCACTCGTGTTGCTGGGTGTGGTACTCGGCACAGACTAGCTGTGTGGGGCCAAACTTCTGACCCCTTGGGCAACAGCCAGGTAGAGACCGGCTGCCTTTTTTGAGCTTCAGCTCTCTTCCTTTTATTCTCCTAGGGTGGGAGTACAGCAGCCACACGCTGAATTTGTCCCATCCACTTCCATCTTATCCTTTGTGCCCCTTTACCCCCGTGCATCTTGTCCCTTTTGCCCTCTGGTACCTCCCAGTGCCCCATCATCTCTACCCCCAGGGACTCGGAGATCATGCAGCAGAAGCAGAAAAAGGCAAACGAGAAGAAGGAGGAACCCA
The DNA here is from genome assembly GCA_007922815.1 of Macrotus californicus. Taxonomy (NCBI): domain Eukaryota; kingdom Metazoa; phylum Chordata; class Mammalia; order Chiroptera; family Phyllostomidae; genus Macrotus; species Macrotus californicus. Next base: position 29,146 of record VMDR010004649.1, read on the forward strand.
AGTAGCTTTGTGGCTTCGTGTCCAACCCTCTTGCCCTTCGCCCGTGTGCCTGGAGCCAGTCCCACCATGCTCGCGTTTCCTCCTGTAGTGCTCACAGGTCCCAGCACCGATGGCATTCCCATTGCCCTGAGTCTGCAGCGGGTCCCTTTTGTGCTTCCTTCCCCTCAGGTAGCCTCTCTCCCCCTGGGCCACTCCTGGGGGTGAGGAGGTTACCCCTTCCCAGTGTTTTTTATTCCTGTGGGGCTCACCCCAAAGTATTAAAAGTAGCTTTGTAATTCCTTGAGCGCCTGGTTTGACTGGGGATTTGGGGGTGGGGGTGGGGATGGAGGAATGGCTGCCCTTTCCCACGAACAGGGGAGAGGACTTTAAATTTTTAAAGGTTGTGGATATGTAGGCTAAATCAGAGAAAAGTTCTTTATTGTACTACAACAAACAGACAAGTACTCTGGGAATGTGGTAGAAGAATCTTCTAAGAACCATAGGGACTTTTTTCTGTAATTTTTGTCCACCACTCAGACCTTAAACACCATCCCAGGGATGGAGTTGAGGGCCTAAGAAGGAAGGCTCTAAGACCCAAGTTTATGCCCTTCTTCCTTATTCTTTCTCAGTTTGTTTGCCTGCTTGAAAGTGGGCCCCAAAATCCTGCTGCTCACCGACTTCCCACAGTCGGCTGCTTTCAAGTGTTCACATTCTCTTCTTTCATTCCTCATGAAGTGAGGGTGGTTTTGTCTTCCCACTTACTTTGACCTTGATATCAGGATTAAAACCTAGGGTAGTGTCTGTTCTTTTCTTCCTGTGTCCAGGTTTGTTCTGGGCTTCTTATATTCCTGTGCCCAGGGCTGAACTGCTTGTTTCTTTTTATCTCCAAGGGCAGAGCCAAATGAGTCTTCAGTCCCTCTTGGTTTTTCCCCTGCCCTCATCTCCACCAGGAGAGCCAGGAAAGGGCTGGTGTCACACTGTCTGCTGGGGTCAGCAGTGGTTCCTGAGCTGCTGACTTGGGAGTTAGGCTCTTCAGTTAGGGTAAAGATGTAATGGTAGCTCTAGTGAGTCAGATACTTGCCCAGGGCATTAGGGTATATATAGCCACTTTTTCCAATTCAGATATAGTATTGACTTCAGCCTAAACTGCCCATTATGTCCTTGAGGTATTTACTGGGCTGTACAGTTCCCCTGAACCAAGACTTTGGAGCACAGCCTCAAGGGAACCACAGTTTTTTTAAAAGTACCTAGACTGGATGTTTACTATCTGGCAACACTAATACGATGGCATTGTCGCCTAAAGATAGGAGGAGGCTTCGGGTCCTGGGTGGGGGACCAACAGAGTGGTGCCAGTAGCAGCCCCAGATAGAGGAGTGCACAGGCCCAGCATGAGGCAACCTTGACCCAGAAGGTAGCCCAGCTACCCTTGGAGAAAGTCTGTTCCAGTTCTGCTCCCTCATAGCTGTGAAACCAAAGTCTGTGGTTAGAAAATAGGCATTTAGACCTGTCCTACCTTCCCACCAGATTATGGCAGACCTATGTGTGCTTCCTGGAACTTTTGGGACTGGCCTTGACTTGCTCTTTGCCTAAAATAGCTAGGATTTCAGGAGAGTATCCCAGGCCTACCTCCATCCTACCTGAACCAGTTGGTAAGGGTAACCATGACATAGAGCGATGCAAGGAAGAAGACAAAGTGAAAGGCAGAGTAGCTGTAGGAAAGGTGCTGGGCTTGCACTGGAGGAGCTGGAGAGGTCTCTTGGTCATCTGGCCTGGCAGCTCCTTTCCTTTGCCCTAAAGAGAGGGAGGGGCTGCTGAAATACCTCTTCCCTTGCACCTCACCTCTCCCCCCCCCCCCCCCCCCCCCCCCCCCCCCCCCCCCCCCCCAAGGTTTGTGAAGGCACTGAAGGGCTCTTTGGCACTGCAGAAATCTACACTTTCTTATGGATCCTTACTTGACACTCACCTTTCTCTGGCTCCACTGTTTCAGGGCAACAGAAACAGAGTGAGGGCTTCTGTAAAATGAAAGGCAGCATGTTTTGGAATGACTTTGAAAAGAATGTGAAGGTATTAATATAGGAAACTGCCTTTCTTTGAAAAGTTAATTTGGTGTAAGAAGTAGAGGCACACCTGGGTTCAAATGCTAGCTCCAGCATATAACTGGCTATGGGAATTTTGGTAAGATGTTTAATCTGTGCCTCAATTTCTCCATTTGTAAAGTGGAGCAAATACCTACCTCACAGGGTTGTTGTGAGGATTACATTAAATGAGATTATGTATGTAAAGTAGCACAGTGCCTAGCACATTGTGGGTACTCAATAAAAGGTAATAGCAGCTAGCATCTGAGCTTTCTGGGTAGAGATTGGTAGGCTGTGTGCGCGTGTGTGTATGTGTGTGCGCGTCTGTATGTATGTGAGGAGGGCGGGGCGTTGGGGATATTGAGCTCTCCATTCTCACCTGGAACTCATAGCTGTAAACCTTGATGATCCACAAGGGCCCAAATACCTCAGCCAGGTAGGAAGCCTCATTGCTGAGAAAAAACAGTTCTCAAGCAGGTTCAGTCAAATAGCAGGACAGATTGCCTTAGGGCATCTACTGCCAGCTGGTCCATATAGGTAACTCAGGAGAGTATTGTGATGCCAGAACCCCTTCTCCCCCCCCCCCAAGGATTTCATATGAAGACCCTATGATATTTATATATTTTAATTCTCAAATTATTCCTCTGCCCCCTTCTCATACAGATCATCTGACAAGTACTATGCTTAGAAATTGTTTATGTTAATGGGGAGCTTTCCTCTTATCTTGCTTTAAAGTTTAAATAAACATGGTCCCAGACAATCTGACCATCCCTCCATGTCCTCTCACACCTCTTCCCTTGACACTTTTACGCACCAAGCAAAAAGCACACAAGCATACATGATGCCAGCACTCAGCACTGCCAGGGAAGTATCTGGTGTTTGGGGTTCTGTTTTACTTGGGCCAGGCTGGCACAGAGTGTGATTCTCTCCTTGAAGAATTACTGAGAAGGGATAAGAAAAAAGTGGTAAGAACAAGCTAGATATTTGGCAGGAGAGAAAAAAAGTGTTGTAGCATGGGGAGTACAGGTCCTGTTCTTACCACTCTCTGGAGGTCGGCTGGACAGTGCAGAGAAGGTCAGGTACATGATGTAACAGCTGACGATAGAGGCTTGTAGAAGGCCAGAGCCAGGTTGCTCTGGTAAGAATGTGGATCATTGCTTTTGTCTACGGGGTAGTAATTTCCTCCCCTTCGACCCCCACCCACACTTCTGTCTCCCCACCCTTTGGGGGAAGCAGAGAGTTGACTAAAGTTAGGGAAACTAATGAAATTTGCTGTACTAAAGTCCCCCAAATCTGGGATGTTGCAAGGCAAGGCATTTGGGATGATACCCACTGAGGCGGATGCAAGGAGCAATGGAGAGGAAGGAGAGGAGGCCACAGAAACAAAGGTGCAGACTAAGCAGTATCTTGTTGAGCAGGCAGCCAGCTGGGTGCGTGTAGTAGTGGAACAGGAACACAGCTGCTACACCTGCCATGCTGTAGAATCCTAGGGTGGCCAGCAGCATGGCTAGGAACCAGCGGCAGTCTTGGGATGCACCTGTTTGCCTAAAGGTGGGAGGTGGGCAATGGCTTGGAGCTCCAACATTTTTCTGTTTACCCTTTACCAACTAACTATTCCTTTCTCCCAGAAGACTGGTATGACTGCCCGTCCCACCTGGTCCACAGTTACCAGATTTCTGAGCTTTTTCGATATTGCTCAGTGGGAAGTAGGAGACCACTGACCCAAGCCCACTGGGTCTACTAATGTCAGACAACACTCCCAGGAAGAGCCTTTAGGGTTATGTGCTCCTTACCAGTTCTTATTCCAGGAATGGGCAAAGGCTGTGATAAGCACCAGCTGCAGCAGGATGAATGTAAAGCCTCCACAGATGCCAATGTAATGCCAAGCTGCAAGTGGAGCACCAGTGGGAAAATGTAGCTCATCATATTATTACTCCTGGTTCTATTTCTACCCTCTTTTAAGTTCTTAACCAAGGGTATGTTTTATTGATTTTTAGAGGGAGGGTGGGGGGAGAGAGAGAAACATAGATCAGTTGCCTCCGGTACATGCCTTAACTGGGGATTGAACCTGCAACCCTTTTGTGTATGGGGTGACGCTCCCAACTGAGCCACTTGGCCAGGGCTACCCTTTATTTTTCTTAGAAAATCTTTTAGGCTGTTGATCAGGATGTGAGATGGAAGGTACCTGGGAAGAGATGCTCATCAGGGATGCAGAAGGTAACAGCACAGAGACCTAGCAGGAACAGTAGCTTGAGGAGCCAGAAGCTGGTTAGCAGGGAAAGAAAACCAGTCTCAGAAGAAAAGGCAAAGGAGAGTGAAAAGTACTTATGGATGAAGGCAAAGGAGAAAGCAAAACTATAGGAAAGGGAGAGAAGAAACAACTAAGTATACGAAAGGAGGAACTGGTCCCGTGGGAGCGGGGCTGGAAACAGGCCCGTCACAGCTTATTCCAAATTACAACTCTCAGATACCCAAATAACACCAGGACAGCACCCTTGATACAGGGTTTGCACCGTTGACATGGAATTTGCCCCTAACTCCACTGTTACCTCCTAGGAACTAGAAGTTTGGAGAGGATAAATGTGTGGCTCATGGTCACACAGCAAGTACATCAGAAGCAGGGACTTAAACTTGTTTTCTGTCTTTACAGTGCTGTTATTTCCATTAAGGTTATGTCTACATCCCTCCCCACCATCTCCCTATCCAAAGAGTACACACAAACCTATTATGCAGCTGTGCCCGCAGGCTGGTAGGGGAGTGGAGGTGGACCAACAGCACAGCCTGCAGCAGGTGGAAGGTGGCAGTTCCTGCACAAACTCGGTACACAGCCCCAGAGCCACTGAGCACTGGGCAGTGAGAGTGGCCAAACAGATGGGCACACAACCCTGAGGGCATCTGGATCTGGAAGGGAGGGCAAATCATCATTTGGTACATCATAGAGGTACCTGCTTCTCATAGGTATTCACTCATTTGTTCCTGTCCCCAATCTGTATGTCTAGTCAGCGCAACTCAATCCCCTCACACTTACCCCACGTGCCTCACCCCAGACCCTCTCCACTACAGTTCTTGACAGCAGAAGGCAGCAGACTGCCGAAGCCCCCACATGGAAGAGGATGTAGAACAGGCGGCTGTACGTGGACTCTGTGCAGTGAGGCCACCCAGAATGGCAGCAGCAGGCACAGGGAACAGGCCCACAGCAGGACACCTGTGGGTATGGCAGATGCAAGGAAGCAAGGTAGAGATTTGCTGAGGAAAAGGTTACATTAATGCATGTGTGAATTTAAACTATGAGGCCGAATTCCAAAATTTCCCTTTCCTCTTTCTTCCAAGCTATTTAGGATTGCCATCCACTGACATCAAGTAGAGCTTCCATCATAAGAGTTCTGCTGGCTCAAACAGATCTTCCTAAAAACCTAAGTCATACTTGGCCTCTAACCTTTCCCTGGACTTAAACATATGGTACTGGGAAGTCGGGAGGAGAGGTTTAATGATCAGTAGTCTTAGAGAAGCAGAAGGGTCTCAGACGGGGAAGGAAGGCTTATCTTTACTGGCTCCCATGGGTTTTCCACCCCAGCTTCAGCCACCATTCCCTTCCACTTTTTCAGATAGCTGTCCTCTAGGGAGCTTTCAAGCCTCTGCCCAAGTACCCTCTCACCTGATAGAAGGGAGGTTTCACTCTGACCCTGCAGACTGCGCTGCGTTGCTGTGTCAGGTGAAGGGAGGTGTTGGGGCCTGCGATGGCCTTTGCCCCCATCATCTTTGTCCCAGCGATTAGGTCCAGGTCTACCAGGTAGAAGGTAGATGAAAAGATAGCAGATCTCTTGTCCTCAGCCCATTGGAGTGACGCTGTGGTGGGGCGGGTCACTCAATCTAGGGCAGAGTTGGGACGAACTTCAGGAAAAGAGCACAGACTTCTAGGGTGTGGTAAATGCAAATGTCCCTATGAAACTTCTCCGAAGAGCCCTAGGCCACGCAGGCGTACTCCCCAGATTAGAGAGTAGTTTGCATGTGGCCTGTGGATTAGCATTCTTAATTGGTTTAGGATTACACATCACCTAGCAGGCTGAACGGAATTCCATGGGTGTGTGTGTGCGGGGAGGGAGGGCGATAGGAGGGATCCAGGTACAGAAGAGGGGAGGATGTGTGCTGGGAAGGTTTCCAGTGCTGATGGGTTAGGTCTGGGAACGGCCCTTGCTGACAAAAAACACTATACAGTCCGAAAGGAAGTCTGACAGTCAAACCTCCTTCCTCGCTGAAGCTTCTAGAACCAGAACACTAGTGAAGGAGTGGCCTTGGGACAGCCCTCCTCCTTGGCGGATGTTGTGGCGCATTACCGGAAGTTGTGGGGTGGGGCGGCTGGTGCATTACCGGAAGTCGCAGGGCGGAGCCTGTGCTGTGGCGCGGTTGGGAGATATGGCGACCGAGGGGGACGTGGAGCTGGAGTTGGAGACTGAGACCAGTGGTCCGGAGCGACCTCCTGAGAAGCCTCGAAAGCATGACAGTGGTGCCGCAGACCTGGAGAGAGTCACTGACTATGCGGAGGAGAAGGAGATCCAAAGTTCCAATCTGGAGACGGTGAGGTTGGCCGGGAGCCTGTCTAATTGGGCTGAGAGAGCAGAGGGGGCTCCGAGGCTGTAACTGGAAGCCCTGCTCCAGAATGGGGTTTCGATCCCGATGGCGGGAGGAGGCAAGAGGGAAGCCAAACCATCACTGGGACCTGCGGCTTGCGGAAAGGAGCTTGCTGGAGATTGGGTTTAAAGTGGGCCTCAGGAGCACAGAATTGAATTAAATTGGATTTGGTTCCTGATGAACTCGTCATTGAAGACACACCTGCCTCGCTTGTTAATGGCTTTTTATATTAGGACTTGTGGGTAGCAGAGCAGTAACTAGATGTCGTTTCCATAGGCCATGTCCGTGATTGGAGACAGACGTTCCCGGGAGCAGAAAGCCAAACAAGAGCGGTAAGTCCTCTGCATACAGCTAGCCCTATCAGTCCCTCTTTCCCCCAGCAAAAATGAAAGACGTGATTAAGCCATTGTATTGAATACCGTGTACTGTTCTTCAACTCTGTCACCAGTTCCTGGAGGTCTAAGGTTTACAACTTTGTTGGTAGAAGGAAAGGCCTCCTGGCAACACTTACTGCCTGCTTAAAGATTCCTGGGGATAGGGTGGGAATGTTATGTTGAGAGGGAGTCATTTTGTATTTTCACTCAAGAGTGTTTATCAAGAGTTAATTTGTAAGGCCCAGCTGGGAATGATCCTTATTGGGAGTTTATGGTGGAGGCAGAGACGGAGGACTAATGTACTTGAATATTTTTAGGGAGAAGGAACTGGCAAAAGTCACCATCAAGAAGGAAGACCTGGAGCTCATAGTGAGTAGTGATGCCTAGATAGTAAATGGGTAGGGGAGGTTACTTTGCCTAATTTGGGTTGTTTCCTGAAACAAGTAGAGCCAGCATGTTTTAGTGGCACATTAATGCCAGAGAAGAGGCTTAGGGTAACATCATTGATCCTTTTCCTGCAGATGACAGAGATGGAGATCTCACGAGCAGCAGCAGAGCGGAGCTTGAGGGAACACATGGGCAACGTGGTAGAGGCTCTTATTGCTCTAACCAACTGATTTGTGTTTTCTCAGACCTACCCACTGGATTAACTTACTGCAATAAAGAGGTCTTTTTTTGCAGTTTTATTATCTTGGATCAAGTGCAATGTATATTGTATTTTATTTATTGTGGAAAATTTACATATTGGAGTTTAACTGAATTTAAGTGACCCCCACCCTCCCATACCTCACAGCCCTTAATGAACCTATGTGAAGGATCAGTTTAGAAGAACATTTTATGTTCAGATGCAAGGTGGCATTCATCAGACTAGATCTCACTCAGCAATATTCGAGGTACATTTGGAGTAAAGTTACTGTACCTCATGGCATATGCTGCCTAGGAACCACCATATTTAGATGTAAGTCAAGAATCTAGTTCATAAGCTACTTTGAGTTAGAATTTAGGTACTGGAAGTGGGTACATGGTAAGACAATAGAAGATATCAAAGTTTAGGTCATATGTGGAAATAATCAGATTTTGATTTATTGAAATTGATTTTAATCTTTGAATTCTGAACTGTAACACTGATATCTTACATTCCACTTTCTATCGTGAAGAGAAAATAAACTTTAAAAGTTGATCCACTTTGACCCTGACCAGTGTGGCTCACTCAGTTGGTTGAGCGTCATCCTGCAAAGTGAAAGGACAGTGGTGCGATTCCTGGTCAGGGCATGTGCCTGGGTTGTGGGCCTGGTCCCTCGTTGGGGCATGTGCGAGAGGCCATCGATCTGATGTTTCTCTTCCTCTCTTTCTCCCTCCCTTCCCCTCTCTCTAGAAATAAAATGTATTAAAAAAAAAAAGTTGATCAACTTTGGCCAACTTTTGTTTCCTGAACTGTAAAATGATACATACCACATAGGTTGTTCTAAGAACCGATGAGCTGGTGAATGTTAAAAGCTTAGCCTAGTACCTGCTTCAGAGTAGAAACTCAAATAGCAGCTATAAACCTGTTCCCAAAAGAATTTCATGCACTTATTTTCATTTTGGTTCTCTGATGATTCTTAGGTTGTATTCCCCTCTGGCACACACAACAGTGATTTATATTCATCTTTATATGTTTGTTATCTCACAATAATCACTTGCACTTGTATTTTTATTGTAGGACTTTTAAGGATTTATGAGTGATTTTCCCAATGGGGCATTTAAAGGATGTGAACAAACCTTGGCCTTTCTTATTTTTTCATGCAATTGAGAAGTAGACTTGCTGCTGGTTAAGTGTCTTTAATCCCTAGGACTCCTCATGCTCTGCCATGTACATGGTAGTTATGTAGTAAATATCCTAGGACTCCTCATGCTCTGCCATGTACATGGTAGTTATGTAGTAAATATTAAGTGGTAAAATCATGAATTTAACTCTAGCATGATGACACTACACTGTGCCCTTCTTGATACATGAACAGGGCAAATAAAAGAAACAAGAAGGCAAAGACAACCACTTAATGCATTTGCTCCTGGAATAAATCTGGGTGCCACTAAGAATACGGCCTGTCTATAGAGTCTGTTTGGTTCTGAGACCAAAGATGATTAAAGTGTGAAACACCATTTGCCTAACAATTCTTTGCTGACTTTATTTTAGTTAATAGGTAGATACTTGACGGCCTGCACATTTTATTTCCAGTATCAAGCTCAAAAAGTCTCTTGGCATGTGATTCTTTTATTTCTTGACATATACATAAATGGATTAAAAAGTATGTTCACCTAGAAAAACTGACTCCAGCCAAAAATGCAAAACAGGTTTCAATGAGCTTAGATTTCTTGTAAGGTAGAAGTAATGCACTGTCCGCTTACATGCCCATGTTTCTGACCCAAGCCAAGGGGCTGGAAAAAGAAACTTGGAACAGTCCCAAGTGAATTTTGGAAGCCACAGCAACGATGAAACCTAAGATTTCTCAGAGTTTTAAGTAGGGATAACCCTACCTGGATAGTGCTTTTCTGTGGGTTTCTCAGCATGAGTCCACACCTCACAAAAGCACCTTCAAAGACTGGGTTGCCCAGTGTCACAAGTATGGCAGTAGTTCCAAAAAGGCTGGATACATGGGCCATCATGTAAGTAATGGTAAAAGCAAATCAAGGACCAGATGTTGAGATTTCCCCTTGTGTCCCATGGCTGGAAGAATAAGTACCGGAACTTTAAGTAGTTTTCCGCTTCTTGGCAGATGGCCTTTCAAATACATCTCGTACCCCAGCTGCCTTTTGTTTAAAAAACTTTGTGTTCTGGGCACTCTCTTGGCCCCATGCTGAGTCAAAGGAGGTGGTGTCCTGATCCACAAGGTGGGTGTATTTGGTACGACCGGAGCGCCCAAAGTTCTTGACCTGAAGGAAGAATAGATGATGAGTTATAGTACCAAACATACCACGTCCCAGCCCTCAGTAATATTACTTTCTCATGTTATTAAGGTACCCCATACCTGCATGACTTTGGGAAGAATGGTTTTGTTGAAATGATCCTCCAGGGTAGGTGCACTGAAATCTCTCTTGTATACTTCTTCATCCTCATCCTGTAGAAAAGAGTCTTATCAACTTTTTGGTTTTATTTGCCATATATTCAAACCACAAATTTATGAAACTATGACGAGGCATACAAAGAAAGCAGTATTAAACCTTATCTTCAGAGCGTACATCTAGTTGAGGTAAACACTCCTTTTATGTTTTTTTCTTCTTAAGTGTAGACATTTCCTAAAGGTTGGCTATATTCTGTCTGCACTCACTATGTTCATTCACTCGTATGACTTTAACTCTGTTACAGGACTTGCAAATCTCTGATTCTAAATTTTCTACTTCCCATTAGCTTGAATATTCTGTTCAGATTTCAAACTCACATTTAAAGTGAAAATCATGTTTCCAACCTTGTTAAAATCAGCTACTTCCTCACTTAACTCTTTCTGTTAACAGGACCAACATTATCTCAATTAACCTAGATTCAAAATTTGAGTAATCTTAGTGCAGATTTATCAGTTGCCGCTTAAAATTCTCATCACTTGGGTTATCATAGTTTTGCCTTGCAATCAATCTTACACACTGCCAGTAGATTAATGTTTCTAAAGCAACTCTCTTAAATCTCTACCTTGCTCAAAAACTTTCAAGGTTCTCTCTTTTCTTTTTCTTTATAGATTTGAGAGAGAGAGAGAGAGAGAGAGAGAGAGAGAGGAACACAGAAAGAAAAACATCAATTTGTTGTTTCATTATTTATGCATTCATTGGTTGAGTCTTGTATGTGCCCTGACCAGGGATTGAACCTGCACCTTTGGCATATGAGGACGATGCTCTACCCAACTGAGCTACTGTATTTTGCCATGTATAGTGCACACCTTTTTGCCCAAGTTTTTGAGGGGAAAAATAAGGATGTGTATTATACATGGGTATAATAACCCCGTGCATAGCGTGCATGAAAATATGGATGCATGTTATACACAGGAGCGCATTATACACAGCAAAATAGGGTAACTGGCCAGGGCCTCTATTTTATTCAACAATTCCTCTGTGTAGTAGTCAAGGCCAAACACTGTATAGCCTTAATCTACCTCTCCTCTCCACTTTCCATTTCAGATGATACTTTTGCTTCTACTCCTGGTCCCTTCATCTGGAATGTCTTCCTACCACTGAATGTCAGAAAGTCTAGACATTAAATGCCATCTCCTTTATGTTATGCTTTTCAGTCTTCTACCAAATATAACATCTCCGTCTTCAGAAGTCCTATAGTACTTTTCACTTTCCTTACATACAGTATATATTTGCCTTAGTTTCATTTTTTATATTGTAAGCATTCTGAGTGCTAAAAGGGGCCTTTACACAGTAAAAGCTCCAAAGGTTATTTTTTAATAAACTAAAATAACTACAGAAAATAGTTTCAAATCAACCTATTAGGAAGACTATAATGTTAAGATACAGATTATAAACATGCGTGGTGAAGGCACTAAAAGAGCACCATCTTGGTTAAGGAAAGCTTCATGAGAGCTGAGTCCTTTAACCAAACACACTTTTGGAGTATTCTTTTCCCTTCACTATAGAAAGGCTCAGTTTAAAGGTAGGACAGTTAAGCTGTTTTTGTGAGATCGACTTTTCTCCTGTTCGAGCCTAAGAGGCCCTCATTAATCTCAAGCCATTTCAACTTCACTCTCCCTGTGTAGATGGAAGACTTGGTATTTGAGGATATGCACCAAGACTCTCATAGAAACCTTATGCATCTTAGCCAGCCAGCAATACACTTCTCTAAGAAGCTTGATTATTAAAGCTGCTGAAATGCTTAAGCAATACTTCATGACTTTGAAGCAGTATAACAAGTAATTCATAATTTCTACCAACTCCAATTTAGAAAAACTATATAAAAAGCAAACATTTCCCACTGGGCACCTAGACACTGATTTTGGAGAGAAGTAAGAAACCCTACACTAAAGATTAAAAATTTTTTTTTACTGATATCTGCAGTAAAAGGCAGGGATTTAGCTGCAACTGGGATATTTAAGGTCTGATACACAACATTTAAAAAAGCTAGTCTAAGTTTTTGATACAGACTCTAAGAAATAATTTAACAAGCTACACGGTATTAAAATAAATGCAATCAGCTCTGACTGGTGTGGCTCAGTGGATTGAGCACCGGACTGTGAAGCAAAAGGGTCACTGGTTCGATTCCCAGTCAGGGCACATGCCTGGGTTACAGGCCAGGTCACCAGTGAGGGGCACAAGGAAGGCAACCACACATTGATGTTTCTCTCCCTCTCTTTCTCCCTCCCCCTCTCTAAAAAATAAAGTCTTTAAAAAAAATAAATAAAGTTAAAAAAAAATGCAATCAATGTTCCCATTCCCTTTCCAACTATCTCTATTAAGAAATTATTTATGCTAATCGAAATAATTTGGAATAAGTCATTGTTACTCTATAAAAGGATTAACAGACTGATATTTTGGTCTTTGCATAAAAAATAAGATGATGGCATTATACACAATGATTAATTAAACTTTTTTTTGTGTTAGTTAGGTTAAGTCACTTTGTCAGCTCAGAATGCAGTGAATTGAACTTCTGCCATGCAAATACAAGTTCATGTGAAACTATCTGCAGAGCCTGGTTTTTGCATAACCAGAATTTCTCACTTGGTGGCTATGAATAATGATATCTAAGTGTTTTGGGGTACCTAAAATAGTCTAGCATCTACACAGATTACTAGGTCTCTATTTTCAGTTCCTCCTTCTGGGAGCTGGGGCCAAGGGAAAGAATAGTTGCTGTAACTTCTAATATCCTGCTGCCAGTATGTTTCTCTGTTGGATTTATATTCTTCACAGGCAAAAAGCAAATGAGAAAGTTGACCAATGGCAATTAGAAGTAACATTCCAGAACCAGTTTTTCTTGGGGGGAAAAAAGATTTCAAAGCTTCTGAATTATTCCTACTGAACAAAAACTTTCCCTTTCCCTTTTTACTTCTTACCATGAAGAAGGCACCCCGGTGATAGTACTTCTGTAAGAACTTGTATTTGCCCTTAACAGCTTTGTTGGTAATAACTTTGCCATTTGCCCGAAGCTCAGCTCGCCTCTCTTCTTCAGTCAGGTTTCGCATGCGTTCAATTTCTGCTTTTTCCTTCTCAAGCCTGTTCAGAGAACAAAACTATTAGCATCTTTCCAGCTTCAGAAAGACCTAATTATCAGAGTATAACACAGTCCTATCTCCTTTCAAGCATTATTCACCTTTATGATTTTACTCATTTATTTTTAGAGAGGGGAACAGAGGGAGAGAAACATCAATGTGTGGTTGCCTCTCACGTGACCCCCACTGGGGACCTGGCCTGAAACCCAGGCATGTGCCCTGACTGGGAATCGAACCAGCAACCCTTTGGTTCGCAGCCCGCACTCAATCCACTGAGCTACAACAGCCAGGGTGCATTACTCACCTTTAAAGAAAGATTATAGAGAGAGGGAGGAAGGAGAGATCAGGAGAAAGAAACATCAAGTTGTTGTTCTGCTTATTTAGGTATTCACTGGTTGCTTCTTTTTTTGAGTGGTTGGAAAGGTGTCTTGTTCTTATTTAAATTATTTGTTAAACTTTAACTATCCAAAGAGTTTACACAAACGTCCAGATTTCCAACTTCTCATGAAAAATCAGAAGCCATGGCACTCAAGGCCTGCCATCCATTGTCAGCTAGATCTAAGTAATGGCTGCCCTGGGTAGACAGGCCTGGTGCTCTCCAGTCTACCATAGCCCCTCCTGGCCCACTGTACTCATATAACTTCCCTGCCTGGTCCCGGAAAGCACCGAAGTGTGTGACGTCTGGCTTGTTAGACAAGGGCCTATTGGGAGATGTGGGCTCTACTAGCGAAATCCACCTGTAGCTTCAGCAGTTAATGGGGAATTCTGGAAGGAGCTGGCTATTTCTAAGAATTGCTCTCATGGTATTTTAGCAAACCATGTCAGATATACTCATGGCTTTCCTATTAAAAAGTAAGCTTTTGTCAGAAGGCTGAAAAGTCCGGCTTGCTTCAGGAGTAGACTCCAATCTCCTTTGTCAGTAGCCTGAAGTGCATTACTGAATGTCATCGCAGAAATCCGTTTTCAAAGAAAAGAGCTGTAAAAGGCTTTGAATGAGGGGAAAAAACAACAACACAGAAGTGCCAGTGAGGTAAGCCATTCCTTCCTTAGCAACAGCGAAATACTGAGGGTGAAGAGACAGCACTATCAAGAATAGAATATCGGTTTTAACAAATAATACTTTCCATGGAAGAAATTGCTTGCAAATTTAGATAAACTGGTCCCACACACACAAAAAAAGTAAGTTTTTGCCTTGTTTACCTCTGATTATCATCTAGGCAACTTCTATAGAAGGCAAACATCATTTCCGTATGATTCCATTTAAGACAGCGCCTCTGTGCCAAGGCATTTGGTTGACTTGGGTTGGCCTGAGTGTGGTTCCGGTCAATGTACAAACACAATTTAATGACTCATTTTCAACCTCACCAGCAATGTGAATGAGGGTTGGTAAGGAGATGAAGCCAGGCCGAACCATCAGGACCTTTGGCCTGGAGCTCCAGAGCCCCTTTCCCATGGGTTGGGTGAGGTAGGATCTGGGAGGCACTAGTTGCCTCTTACATGTGCCCTGACCACAGATGGAACCCCTAACCTTGGCACATCAGGATGATGCTCTAACCAACTGAGCTACCCAGCCAGGGCCTATTCACTTTTTAAGATTCTAGTCATTGCCTGTTAGGAATCAAGATCAGGAGCTCAATAAATAAAAATGTGAGGTAGTCTTCATTATGCTTACAAGATCAGGTATTGCATACTTCCAAAAGTTGATTCCAGCCTTTTTTGAGGTTTAGAAATACTGTTACTGTTTAATTTCACAACATTACCAATTTCCTAAAAAGCCACTTAGCTTAGAAAAAAACCCCAGAATTTAAAATAACTGTAACCCTTAATCTTGTATGTGCTTACAAACCAATGATTTACCATCATTAATTAGATTGCAGGAACTTGAACCTTTTTGCGGGGAGTGGGGGGTAGTCACAGACCCCCCTTCTCCAGAAAAATGCAAAAATACACATACTTTTGCATACAATTTTAAAGGGTATGTGGTCTCCATGAAGTCCAAGATAAAAACCTTAGAAACTGCAGGCCGACAACAGAGCTTTCTATTGATGGTTTCCCATTGTAACCTAGGATTACTCTCTCATTCCTACTAATTTTCAAGAATGGGTGATACAGCTCAGAAATGATTGCTCTCACATATTGAGTGTGTTAGATTATTTAAGTGCCACATATTCTTCCCCTCATAGTAGTAGGAAGCTAGTCTAGCCTACTGAAGAAGAAGGCACCTGGCTGGTGTGGCTCAGTGGACTCAAGGTCGCCAGTTGATTCCCTGTCAGAGCACATGCCTGGGTCGTAGGCCAGGTCCCCAGCTGGGGGTAAGCAAGAGGCAATCAATCGATGTTTCAACCCCCCTCTTTTCCCCTCCCTTCTCCTTTGTCTGAAAATAAATAAATAAAATATTAAAAAAAAAAAAACAGCAGGGAGACATCCTAACTGATATTCCACAGCAGCTACCAGACATGTGAGTGAAGAAATTTTGGACTTTCTAGCCCACTTAGTCCTTCAGTTGGATACACCTACGTTAAGAGAGCCCAGGTGATATGAGCAGAGGTTCTGTTTGGCCAACCCTTAAAATTGTGAGAAATAATCAATTGTTTTGAGTCACTTAATTTTGGATTGGGTTGTAATGCAACAACAGAAAACTGGCAACAATGAATAACTTCTGTGTGTCTACTAGGAACTAAAGGGGGTATTAGCTGGCGCTCTATCACGGAGAAATACTGACAAAGTATGTATCTTTTCCCTGATTTTAACAGCCACATTCCAGTTACAGAAACTCGCCCAGTTGCAGGAACCATAAAGAATGCTAGAATGGAACTCATAGTAGATGTGGACCTCAGAGCTATTCTACTAAAAATTCGTCCCATTAGCAGTATTAAACTCTAGGACCATTACTCACGCTTCTCGATCTTCTCTGTCCCTCTTGATTCTCTTTAGCTCCCGAACTTTCCATGCCTCATATTCCTCCTCATCGTTTTCATCATCAGTATTCAGTGCATCCAATGCAGCCAGGGATCGTTTGTTCTCCTCCAGCTCTTTCTTGGTCTCCTCTTCTACAATCTGCATAGGGAGAACAATTCAACTGTTGGACTTCCTTATTCTCTTCAGACAAACTAAGTACACTACTCCTTGCACTCAATCTTCACAGCCGCTCCTAGTACCTTGAGTGTGTATTTGCGCCTCTCCTCAGCCATGCGTTTTGCCTCTTGCTCCAGCTCCTTCTGTTTTAATGCTTCCGCCTCACGCTCTTGAACTGTTACTCGGTCCTTCCTATGGTGCAGAGGTCCTGTTAATTTCCCAAAGCTCTTAGAGTGGAACTCTGTTCCCTTCTAATCATGTTGTGTCCAAATCAGACAAAGACAATCTCTGGCTCTATTATTTGTGAAGAGCCAAAAATGGGAGGTGTACCAGGTCTTTAGAGCATCAAAATTCCATTCATCTTTGAGAACTGCCTGAATAGCAAGGAACCTGCTAGACTGTAGTAGTAGGATTTCTAGCCATTAGGAAAGGAATAGGAATTTTCTCTTTAAGCTTAATTTTGTGTTTAAAGTAATGTAAGATCTTGGGCAGATATGTGCTCTTTAATTGGAGAAGGAGATGTGAAAACAAGCTCAGGCAATCTGCTAACATCAAGATATTCCTCAGCAAATACCATGCAGAACTAGGGTGCTGGGCAGATGACTTTCACTTAGTGCTTACATTCAGAAGAACATGAGACAGGAAAGAGGCTTCTATCTTCAGACCTGGAAAGTACAAACTGTAGATTCAGGACTGTTTGTGTGATACTTACTTTCGAATGAAGACTGGCTTCAGACGAGGCTCCATCTCATCCTCACTGTCTGTGTACTCCTCATACTCAGACTCAGACTCTGATTCCTCCCCGGATCGTCCCTCATCTTCCACTTCCATGACTTCCATCTCTTCATTTTTTCTCTCCTGTGCTCGCTGACGCATCATGCCACGACGCCGTTCTATTTCCTATCAAGTCATATGTTGAAGCCAGTAAGGCAAATGGCCTGTGCTGTTAGGTAGCATTTCATTTTTCCCCTCATCAAGCTCAACAAACTTTGATTTGAGTAAATAGCACCATTGTATTTTCAATCCTATCCCCAACAGAGAACCCTGGTTCAGAGTTCTGCCAAAAGCAGCAATCTTGTGACTTTAGGGCTTCAACAAAGAAAGAAGCATAGGCCTCGACTTTTTCTTGTACCCAGAAAGAATTTCCCATTTTACTTTACTATACCTCATCATCAATTTCTTCTTCTTCTTCTTCACTGCTATCTTCTCGTTCCATGCGCCAAGCATCTCCTTCAACTTCTGAGTCACTTTCTCCTACCACTTCTGGTTCCACTATTTTCCGATGTCGAGCCAATCTGAAAAACAGTATCTCCAAGTACAACACCAATGCTACAAAAATGAAGGAGCTCAACCACATTTCTATAGTCATAGAGCAGCTGGACATTGTGTTTCTTTAAAATTAATACTGAAGTCCTGAGATGGGCAAAGAGGTGCCAATTAAAGAAACTAATTCAAAGTGTCAGAGCAAATAGTCAAGTTGGACCTAAAACATTTAAATGTATGCTGAGACATGCTGGGACGCTACAACAAACTTATATGGGTGGACTGGGATATATTTTACAGCTCGAGGTAGTTCACAGTTTCAATATTAGATCAAACCGTTTCCTTTCAATAGCATACTATCTTTGTGAAACTGGATTTTTGGTCACTGCTGTGACAAAAAGCAAGGACTGCATGGAAATCAGTGTGGAACCAGAAATGAGTGTGACAGTACCAATTTGATTCCAAGGTTTGAGAGGCTGTCAGTGTCCAAGAGGCACACAAATCCCACTAGTAAGTAACTGTGGTTCTGTAAAAATGAGGTAAAAATGGTTTTTATGTGTATTATTTTTCAAATGGCTAAGTTGTTAGGAC
Source organism: Macrotus californicus (assembly GCA_007922815.1). Lineage (NCBI taxonomy): Eukaryota > Metazoa > Chordata > Mammalia > Chiroptera > Phyllostomidae > Macrotus > Macrotus californicus. The sequence goes on from VMDR010004649.1 coordinate 47,305, forward strand.
ATAAATATGTATAAATTTTTGGATCTAACTCCTTAATAAAATAAACAGAACTGCCTGGGCCTTGGGGTTCTGTGAAAAAATTCCTGAGGCAATATAAGCTATGTAAGTTGGGGGCCTCTGGCTTACTCTGTGAGGTAACGTCTCAATCAATACACAACACACAAAATCCCTGATGGAAGGTTCCCTTTCCTACATAAGACCATCATCAAGCCTTTTTCCTACTTCAGTATAATTTCCCTTCATTAGCCTTTATAATAAGTGGATAAAATCAATGTCTCAACTTTTATAAAACATCTTTGTTAAAAAGACTCCTCTCAAGAAACCAACAAATGATCTGTTTCTATTCCCTTAATGAGTTACTTTGGGCCTTCAGACCAGCGGTAACCTGCTGTTTACCAGCTTCCACTTAATGGCTGTATAACTTTTATCATGTTATTTTCCTAAATCCTTTGTGCCTGTTTCCTCATTTGTAAAATGGGTATAGTATCTATCTTGTAAAGTTATTGTGTAGATTATAAGAATTAGTAAATGCAATGTACACAGAAGAGTTCCTGGCACAGAGGAAGTACTATTCAAGCATTAGCTATTGTTGTTGTTGTTCTTATTAATTAGCCTGTAGGGTTCAGGTCCAGGAAAACATGACCCTAGTCATTACCTCTCTTCCACATCTTCGCTAATACGGTTCTGCAAACGCCGTAGCCGAGGGTCGCTGGATGAATCCTCCTCCTGTTCCTCAGGCTCTGCTTCTTGTTCTTTGGCTTTCTTAATGAACTGAAATTCTTCATCTTCCTCATCTGAGGACTCCATAGGGGCATAGTCTGGCCTCTTTCCCGACACATAACGTTTTACCTTCACTTTTTCCATCGAAATCTCACCTGGGTAAGAAAGATAATTTATTGTCTCAGTAGCCTCTTTCCTAAAGTCCTTAAACCATTGACCGTTGTAGGTAGAGTGCTATGTCCCCTGTACATAACAGCTAAGGAAGGAGAAGGAGAGAGCCACTATCCAACCATCTGTTCATCTAATGATACTACCTACAAAGGCCAAGTTGTGGGAAAGTAGTCTTGTGACTACCAACACTAGTGGTAACGAGGCCTAGCTTGGGTACAATGAAGTGGAAGAAAGCGAGCCGTGAAACAATAGAAAAAAGTCCCCCCAAACAGGCAGACTATGGTCATCACAAAGTTATGCTATTCCACCTCAACTATACCCTTAAATAAATTTAGTAACAGTGCTCAGCACACAGTAAGGGTGATTTAATTGGGAGAATAAAGTTAAAATGCTGCTCACTCATTATTTTAGTTCTGCTGGAGTTTTCCATGGCAGCCTTCATAATGTGTATATTACCACATAACTCAGTTCAAATTGGACAGTTCAAAGGAAAACTTTAGGTGGATTCAATTACGAACATAAATACAAAAATACTAAATAACGTAATGGCAAATGTACTCCAGCAATGTAAACACTAACAAAAAAACTCTAAGCCATCATGACCTAATAGGATTCAGCCTAGGGCTTCAAGGATGACTTAACCTTGGACAATTCATAGGGCAAAAAGTAATGTAAGATTTAAAGTTTATACAGTTTAAGTCACATAATCTTAAAAATAGATACAAACATTATACTTAATAATAAAATAATAACACATGAGAAGCATTCTTTTAAAAAACAGTGGGCATTCCTACATCGTCCATATCATTCCTTCTAGTTAACACTTTATTATGGCCCTAGTTAGGGCAATAAGAAAAGAAAAAGAGATAAAACATAAGGCGTGAAAAGGAAGAACTGCCATAATTTTCACACTATCTGATCATCTACATAGAAAAAAGCAAGATAGTGAACAGACAGACTAACACAGAATTCAGGAAGAATGCTGGATAAAAATAAGTGTAACTGTATGCTAGCTATATATATAATAAGAAAATAAGTTTAAAGTACCATTTATAATAGCAACTAATCTATACATTTTAATGCAATTCAATTAAAAGTTGTTCCCAGGCAGAGTCTAAAATCATGGGGAAGGACAGGAGCCAAGACTATCCTGAAGGATTATCCTATGATAGTCCTGAGGACTATCCTAGAAGACTAATCTATTGTGTAGATTATATATTGTGTAGATTAGGTTCCTGCCTCAAGGAGGTTATGAGCTTATGATGTAGTAGAGGGAAACAGACACATAAATACTTATAATGATAAGAATTATAGAAGCAGCATAAATAGAGTGTATGGATAACAAAAAGAGGATTGTATCCTGCAAAACGCCCTGCAAGCAGCAGGCATTCATTCTGTATTAGTCTAACGAACTGGTGGATGCCAAGAAAAGAGAGTGCTTGGAGGTGAGGACAGGCAGCATATAAGGAACAAGGAGATAGAAGTGTCCCCCCTCAGCCTTGGCAACGCGATAGGGGGGGAGAAAGTCGAAGGAATAGAGAGGAAGGTCTTAAGGATCTACGGGGTTGGGGTGGTCGGCCGGAGGTAGGTCTGGAGTGTGCTGGGGAAGGAAGAGGAAGATCCGATTGGAAAACGGCTCAGCACAGTACCTTTCTCATTGCGAACAGGGACGGCTCCAGCCGTGGACTGAATAGGCGGTTGTTTCATGAGTGCGCTTGGGGCCGACATGTTCATGGCTGTCGTGGTACTCCCGAAACTTCACTGATTCCAAACAGTAAACAGCTACAACGTCAAAGAAGAGAAAACACCCTCTCTAGGTAAACGCACTGGACGCTGAAGCGCGACTGACAGGAACAACACTCGCGACCGAGCTAGAAAAGCCGGAAGTTGCGACCAGAGGATTGTGGGATTGTGGAGGACGTCTGGGCGCCTACCTTAGAACGTCGAGTGTGTTACTGCGCATGTACACAGTCGGCTCTATAATCCTCAGTCTCGTAGTATTTGGACGCCACTTCTGGCGGGAAATTACTTCTATTGGGTTTTTTTGCTTTTAAGACCCTTGCAGCGAGGAAGGTCAGAATTAAAGGTTTTGTTTGTTAGTTTGGTTTGAAGCCGTGGAAAATGGGGTAATGAGGAACAAGAAATTCTGGGGATAGTGAAGGGCAGTTTGTCCAGACTGTTCAAAGTTCAGAATTAGAGTTTAATTGGGATAGAAGTCCTGCTAATAGCACCTGATTAGCCCAGCTGATAAAGCTGAATGGGTTGTGGGGCGGTATATTTTGGTGACACAAGGGCAGGTGGTGGTGATTTAGGCCAATGACACACGCCCCCCGCCCCCTCCGCCCCAATCCAAAAAGGGGCCTGGGACAATGCCTGAAATCTGACCACTCTCTTTTAGGGTTTCCAGTTAAAGTTTTCGGAGCCTGCCTATTAAAAAAACATATAACTAGCTGGAAAGAGTTTGTATATAAGTCCATAAGTATTAAGTACTTGCTGTGTTCACCATTCTTAGCTCTCTGTAAGGAGTAAGGAACATTGTTAAATGCCTCATGTCCTCAAGAAGCTTGAACTTTAAAATTTAAAAAATAAAGTATATAAGTATGAAAAATGAAAAAACTTGAATTTTATTCAGAAAGTCTTCAAGGGCATACAGAATCATAACAGAAGCAATTGCAATTTACTAGCTGGGTTGTGTAAAAAACATTAGTTAATTGGAAGTCAGAACACATTTCACCATAGAACGGATTTTGTAACTGCTGTGGTAGAGAGAGACTGGACGCATGGGCAAAGTCTTGAAGTCCAGAAATAGCATGGTATGATACATCGTACACTATGAAAAGTTTGATTTTACCAGTGACTTTTGAGTCAATGAGTGCTGAAAGTTTAGCAGGTACCGGGTTCTCAAGGGGCTTGCAAGGTGCTGTTAATAGGATTAGTTCTCAAATTATTTCACCTGTGTTTTTTTAACTGGCTCTAGGTTGAGAGAAGAAATAAAACTGGGCAAATCTCCAGGGACAAACAGTGGCGGACCCAAGTAAGTAACCAAGGGAGTAGTTTTGGCTAAAAAGAAAGAACCTTAATTTTGTACTATGAATTTATCAGCTCCAAAACTACATTGTAGAGGGAATAATTTGTTCTGAAGGCAATTGTTTTGGCTCAGAGCAACCCAGAGAACGGAAAAAAAAAGTTTAATATGGATGTATCTGGCTTTGCGCAGTGGCAGTATTGTAGCCAACGAGGTTTATACAAGGCCCGATTATTTCTAACTGAAGGGAAAAAAATAATATGGCTGCATCTGTAAGAAATACAGTGCACTAAAATCTGACGTTAATTTGTGATACGCAAGTTATTTGATTCACACCTTTTTCCCAGCCTTTGGGCTTTGTAAGGTCATTAGTATCTTAGTTAACTGGGGGACAGATGATCAGGTGAAATTTAAACCAGCTAAACGTTATCAGCTTTTGAAAAAATATCAAAATACTTCCCTTTCTAGAAGAAGATAATACGGTAGCCATAGAGCATAATATTCTGGTGGTGGGGCTATATGGAATCAGGGACCCCGAGGTAAACTCTGCCAAGTTGATTTCGACTTCCTTTCCTTTCTATTCTTTAGGGCAGGGGTCCCCACCTCCCAGCCGCAGCCTGTTAGGAACCGGGCTGCAAGCAAAGCTCCCAGGAGCTGCGACCCTGTCTCCCAGCCCATCCACCGCGGGTGAGCGAGCAAAGCTCACTCCGTGTCCATCCAGTCTTCCCCTTGACCCCGCCCCCGCCGCCCTGTCTTCCACGAAACCGGTCAGTGGTGCCAAAAAGTTTGGGGACCGCTGCTTTAGGGCATCTGAATGAGTCTGAATCTTTTCCAGGCTCACATTGCAAGGCAAGGTAGTTTTACATCAGCAAAAACGCCCGTGTTTTTCAAAGCGAGACCGTGGCACCGGCAGCATCAAAGCATCAGGATCCAAGGTGAAAAAAAAACATGTCCATTCCGTCCTATGACATACTTAATGGAATTTGAGTTTGGGGTGAGACTGGTAAACTAGCTTCTTTAGGAGACTGCAGTACCCCGCCCGCGCCCGGCCCCTCCCCTCCTCGCAGTCAGCTGGGATCTGAGCCCGCCTAAGCCGCCCCCCTCCCCCTCCCGAGGCCCCGCCTCCTGCCCAATATTGGCGGGAAGGCGCCAGCTGCTAAGCGGCAGAAAGATGTCCGGCTTGTGCGCGGCGGATGAGGAGCAGGCGAGCTCCAGACAGTTACTCCAAGAGAAGGTGAGAGACGGCGTGTCGCTTTCGGGTGTGCCCCTACCGCAGTCTTCGAGAGGCTCCTGCCCGGCACCAGAACCTGGCGCCCCGCACTTCCCCACTCCAAAACTATTTCCCTCCCGTGGGGCTTGTCGCCGTTGAACTGGCTTTTCCGGGCATGCTTCAAAAGAGAAGTCGCCTCCCTGCTCTGGTTGTCCTCTGTGGAATCTAGACGTACAGCGTGGAGGAAGGTTCTTTTCAAGCCCCGAAATAGTGGCAGGGTGGGATCAGGACTCTCTACACTTGTTTTGCGGCAGCTATTGTCAGCTTTCCCCTCTGGGAACAATTACGGTTCCGCGGAAGCTCACCTGGTAGACTGCTCAGTTACAGATGATAGTCATTACTATTAATGGTCTGGTAGACTCACATGGGCAAGAAATGTGCCCCGTATAATGAATAATTGTATTTGGGTTAATGAATTTCGTATCTAGATTTTGGGTGGAAAAAGTTTCCTTATAGACTGTCAGTTCGGATTTACGTTGTCATTTTGCAGTAGGAATTAGATTTATTTACTTAGCTCTGACAGAAAAGGTATGGGACCTGGGATTCTAATGTTTTCTTTTCTTTTATTGGTCTGAATAGGTGAATGAATATAAAGAAAACCAGAAGATCTCTCATGTATCTCTGAGACCGTTACAGGCTTCAGTTTTAGAAAAAACACCTAAGGTGTGCCTTGTCCCTTTTTCACTCAGTGATTACAAGCCAGGAGAATTTAAGCTCCCCAAATCCCTATTGAATAAGAACTCTAACAATGAAGTGGCATGTAAGAAATATAAGAAGACTGAAATAAAGAAAACTTTCACAACGATTTTAATTCCAAAGACAAAAGCCACCCTATTTTCTAAGGCGGAATCCACTCTGCAAAACCCCCCCTTAGATGTTCCTGGGGGAAACAGCAAACGACAGCACCTGAGCCCTTTGGATACAGTGATCCTGGGTGTTGATATGGAGGGCAGTCCAGATGGAGACAGTGATGAAGACGCCACGTTAGGCCTGGTAAGAGCTTAATTACTGCTTATCCAAACTGTTCTTACTGTAAAAAAATTGAAGTTCTGGCAAGCAAAGTTTATCAAGGGTTTCTCTATCTCAAACAAATTATTTTACCTAACTTATGTTTAGTTGAACTTTTCTTTTTTAAATGTTTAACAGAGAAGTTTCTTGGGTTAATTTTGCTCTGGGTTTTGATTTGTCAAGGAGAGGATTGATGTAATCTCCACTCTGCTTCCCCTTTTCAGTTCATTGCATTCAGTTTTGAGTTTACTCATACTTTATGGCATCTTGTTCACCTTTACACGTTTATGGACAGTATTACCAAAAGAAGGTACCCTGTGGGACGTAGGGCATTTGAGTGACCCTTGATGTCACGGTATGAAAATCACCATTAATTGGTTGCACTGATGGGCTGAATAATACTTCCATCAAACCCAAAAAGGAGACAAATGATGAGGTACTTGAGAAAATCTGTTAGCTCTACTGAAAGTAATAGTTTGCATCAGTTTAAAAACATTAGGCATCTAATTCTTTTGGCTTCTGTGGCCCACCTAGAGTGCTGTACTTCATTTAAAGTGACAAGTTTGCTGCAAGATACAACTGCACCGCTGACAAAAAGTTGATGGAACTAGAACAGAAAATGATGATAGGGAAAGGGAGACGGGATAACTGAAGTGTTGTTGTTGAAACAGGAATTCAGTTTATGCTTTGTTGTCCCAAAGGTTATTAATAAGAACTAGGCCCTATGGTGGGGCAGCGTGGCGTAAATCCTAAGTGCTTTGGAGTGGGGTGGGGGAAGAGAGGGTCGGAAGCCCAAGTTTTAGGCCTGGCCACTTCTAAGAAACCTTGTGCTTTTATTTAAATCACTTCCACATTGAGGGGATTGCATAAAACCCCTGGTTCTCAGATTTTAGCCTGTATTGGAATTACCTGGAGGGCTTGTTAAAACTCTATCGCAGGGCTCCACCACCAGTTTCTGATTCAGAAATTGGGGAGTGGGTGTAGAATTTGCATGCCTCACACAGTTTCCTAGAGACGCTGATACTGTTGGTCCCGGACTGCACTGTGAGAACTGCTGGATTAGATTATGGCTTTGGCCTCTTGTACTGTACGAGTCTGAGTATATGAGGCTCCTGGGAAGCAAATATTAGTTTGATGGAAAGAAATAGGGTCGGAAATTAGAACACGAGGTAGTCATGCATGTTCAGCATACTATTTCTTAGGGCAAAATGGAAGATCTAACATCTTTTACAGAACCTTTCATTCTCTTGTTCTCTTCCCTTTCATTAATTATCTTTTTGGAGTGAAATAACTAAGGTTTTGTGGCACCGTGCTTTAGGAACAATGTCTGTCTATTTTTCATTTTATTCTTAGGAACAGTGTTTAGTGAATAAGCTTATTAATCTTCCCAAATGAAGGAAGGCTTTTACCCTGTCACAGACAAGTCTTGGCCTTAAAGTCTAGAATCTTATTCTCTTTTATGGGAAATTTGCTGAATTTTCTCTCAGCTCTTCTATGAAATATTTTCTTAACTGTTAATTTTTTTTAATTTTGAGCAAATTTTAGGCTTACAGAAGAGTTGCAGAAATATTACAGAGAATTTCCATATATCTTTCACCCAACTTCCTCATATGTTAATGTTGTACATAGACATAGAATATTTATCAAACTAAGAAATTAACCTTAGTATAATACTATTAAATAAAGTACAGAATTTATAATGATTTCACCTATTTTTCCACTAAAGTTCTTTTTCTGTCCCAGTATCCAGTCCAGGATCACACAGTGCATTTAGTTGTCCCTGTAGTCTCTCCAAATCTTTGATAGTTCTTTAGTCTCATGACTTTGACACTTTTGAGGATTGCTGGGCAGTTACTTCATATAATGTCCCTCAGTTTGGGTTTGTCTTCCATGTTTTCATAATTTGGTTAAGGCTTTGCAATTTTGGGAAGGATATCACAGAAATTAATGTGTCCTCTTTGGTGCATCTATTAGGGTGTGTATGATGTTGATATATTTTACTGGTGATGTTGACCTTGATCACTTGGATAAGGTGGAGTCTGCCTGGATTCTCTAATGTAAACTTACTATTTTTTCTTTTGTATTTACTAAATATTTTGAGGAAGATACTTTGAGACTATGCAGATACCTGTTTTCTGTCATTAAGCATATGTTTTTAGATTGAGATATAATTCATATAAGTAAAATATACTATTTAAAAGTAGTCAATTCAGTGGTTTTCAGTGTCTAGGCAAGATTGTGCAACTGTCACCGTTATCCAGTTTCAGAACGGTGTCAGCACTCCACAAAGAAACCCCATGGCCATTAGCTGTCATTACCCACCCCACCCCCTCCCTACCCCAGCCCTGGAAACCATTAATCTACTTTCTGTGTCTGGATTCGCCTATTCTGGATATTTCATGTAAATGGAATCATACAATACGGTGCTTTTTGTGTCTGGCTTCTTGCATTGAGCATAATGTTTTCACGGGTCATTCATGTGGTAGCAGGTATTGGTGTTTATCTGAATAATATTCTAGTGTATGATGTATCATATTTTGTTCATCAGTTGATGGGTTTTTTGGGTTGTTTCCACTTTCACACTATTAGGAATAATGTGTCTGTGAGCATTTGCTCATGGTATTTTGGGTGAACATGTATTTTTCATTCTCTTGGATATATACTTAGGAATGATTATTTTTGGGTCACATGGTAACTCTTTAACTTTCGGAGGAACTGTCAAACTGTTTTCCAAACTAGCTATGTCATTTTTACACACCAACTAGTAATGTATGAGGAGTCCACTTTCTCCACACCCTTACCCGTACTTGTTATTGTTGGTCTTTTTTAAAAATTAGAAAACCTTTCATTGTAAACAGTTTACATTGTAAATAAACAATGTAAAATGTACCATCTTAACCATTAATTTTATTTATTGATTTTTATTTTATTTTTAATTTTTCAAAGATTATTTATTTATTTCGAGAGAGAGAGGAAGGGAGAGAGAAAGACAAGGAGAGACAGTAATGTGTGGTTGCCTCTTGTGCACCCCCAACCAGGGACCTGGCCCACAACCCAGGCATGTGTCTGGATTTGGAATTGAAGCAGCAACCGTTTGGTTTGCAGGCCAGCACTCATCTACTGAGCCACACCAGCCAGGGCCATTTTTTGATTTTTAGAGAGAGAGAAGGGAAGGAAGAGAGAGAAAAATATCAGTTTGTTCCGCTTATTTTTGCATTCATTGGTTGATTCTTTTTTTTTTTTTAATGACCTGGCTAGGGGTGTAACCACAACCTTGGTGTATATGGATGATGCTCTAACCAACTGACCTACCCAGCCAGGGTCCTCATCTTAACCGTTTAAAAAAAAAAAATCCTCACCCAAGGATATTTTCACTGATCTTTAAAGCGAGGGGAGAGGAGAGAGAGAGAAAGAGAAACATGGGTGTGCGAGAGAAGCATTGATTGAAAGGCTCTTGTACATGCCCTGGCTGAGGATAGATAGAGCCCACAACCTAGGTATGCAACCTAGATATGTACTCCGATAGGGAATTGAACCCGCAACATTTTGGTGTTTGGGACAACGTTCCAGTCTTCTGAGCCACCTGGCCAGGGCAACCATTTTTAAGCATGTAGTTCAGTAGTTTACATTTACATTGTTGTGAAGCCAATCTCCAGGGCTCTTTTCATCGTGCAAAACTCAAACTCTATACCCGTTAGACAATTCTCCATTCCCTGCCTCCCGCCTGCCCCTGGCAGATACCATTCTACTTTCTGTCTCTATGAATTTGATTACTCTAGGTACTTCATTCAGTGGAATCATATGATATTTGTGACTGACTTATTTCTTCTAATATAATGTCAATTGTTTGTGTTTTTGACTATACTTATCATCGTGTATGTGAAGTGGTATATCACTGTGGTTTTGATTTGTATTTTCCTAATGACTAATGATGTTGAATATCTTTACATGTGCTTATTGGCCATTTGTACTTTGGAGAAATATCTATACGAGTTCTTTGTCCATTTATAAAATTCAGTTAATTCAGTTTTTTAAAATTGTTGAATTGTAAGAGTTTTACCTAGTTTTGTGAGGTGCTTTTGCTATGGATTATGTAAAGTAATGAAATCTTTTTGTTGTAATTTTATAGGATGATTTTTCAGGATTGTCACCGTATGAGAGGAAGAGACTGAAGAACATATCAGAAAATGCAAACTTTTTTGCTTCGCTTCAGTTGTCTGAGGTTTGTGTAGAGTTTCTAATTAAAACAAAGATGCCATTCCTTTTGCCAGTAGGTCAATAAAATACTCATAGTATCAGGTTTCATAGTGTCAGATAAGGGAGGGTAAAATTCGGAGCACGTTTTATAGTTAATAGAGATTACCATATCTTATTGATTCCAAGCCTTTTTTCATTTTAATATTTTTGAAATCAGCATCTTAAAACTATAGCTGGCAACTGCCCCACCCCCCACCCTTTGGTGGTACATAAAATAATGATGTCTTAAGAAAGGTTGTCTTAGATTCAAAGAAATAGGGTATAGTCTAAGCGGTTAATTTAAAGGATAAAGAAGACGTAGTAGGGATGGGTTGAAGGATGTATGGTGGATGAAGTGGAAGACAAGCTTTAAAAAATTTTTT
>VMDR010004650.1:0-57581 GCA_007922815.1 Macrotus californicus
TATCTTGGGCAGTGATTACCAACTTCATTATTTTTAAAGTTCTACAGATAGAATTTATCGTTTTACATCTGATATATTCTGCAATCAAATGAAGACTCTGCTTCATGGTATAATGGTAAAGATTGAATGACACATAAGGTGCCAGGTATCTAAGAAATGCTCAATATGGTATGTGTCTAAACTTAAAAAAATAGAATAAAATAACTCTTCCCTGAGGCCAGAATTGAGGGCAGGACAAGAAGGCACAGAGGAGTGGACTGTGGACAGCAGGACAGATCCTCATGGGCCCCAAGAAGAAGGCAGAGATTCAGACATTGGTTGGAGCTCCTCCAGGCCTCGAGAAATCTGCCAAGCGAAGCAGGCAGACACATTCCACAGGATGGCATGTTTATAACCTCTTGGCCCAACACCACTGCCATACAAACGGCCAGCCCAAATCCCTTTCTTCTTATCTACAAATGAGCCTCAGGACATTATAACCTTCCAAGGAGAAAATAGTATTTTCTAAGAAAAGGTGACCTGAATTCACTACAACCCCTCTCCACCTGCTGGCTCTGCAGAGATTTAGCCTAGAGTGATGTGTGCACCAGACAATGCTCACTCACCTCATCCCTGCTGGTGGGTGGAGGGTCTCAAACACCTTGGCCAGAAGCCAGGTCTCAGTAGGAGCCCTCAAGGTGTTTTACCAAACCTGATAACTGCAAGACACCTTGCTAGACACAGGGTGTTATGGGTTAAATTGTGTGCCCCCCCAAACATGTTGAAGTCCTAACCCCTCAGTCTCTGTGAATGTGACCTTATTTGGAAGTAGGGTCTTTGCAGATGATCAAGTTAAGATGAAGTCATTAGGATGGGCCCTAATCCAAAGTGACTGTGTCTTTATAGAAGAGAAATTTGGATACTGAGACCAGGCATCCAGGGAGAACGCCATGTGAAGATTAGAGTTCTGCTACCATAAGCCAAGAAACTACCAGAAGCTGGAAGAGAGGCCTGGAATATACCCTCCCTCAGTGTCTTCAGAGGGAGCATGCTTTGCCCAGATTTTTAGCCTCCAGAGCAGAGAGATAAGAGATTTCTCTTGTTTAAGGCACAAGATCCTGAATGAGGAGAGGCTCTTGGAAAGGACCATGTTGCAAAAAGTTCTAGAAGGCAACCTGAAGATTTGGACTTCATCTTTAGTCAAGGAGAGCTTTTGAGGGACTTTTCTTTTTTTTAAATAATGGATTGTATGTAAGGGAGTGGCATGGTAAGATTTGTTTTTAGATGGATTGCTCTAGCATGAGTGTGCAAGTGAGAAAAGAGGAAGGGAATCACTTAGGAGGTTATTACATTAGTCAAGACCACAAACTATGAAGACTTGCACTGAGTCAGTGGTGGTAGACGCCCTTGGGCAATAGCAAATAGGATTAACTGACGTCTGTGATGCCCTCTGGCTGCCCTGTGTTTCTTGAACACCCTTCCTCCTATTGGAGAATTTCTCAATTCTGAGTCCACCTCCTCAAAGAAGAAGGCAGAAACTCGCTTGCCCAGCCCTTTGTCAGATAGGGCACAGGGATGTGAACTGGGCTCTTCCCCTCAGGTGTCTACCAGGACATTGTTTTAGAAAAGAAAGATGTGAAGGAGATGGCACATGAAATCCACTCTGACCAGGCTACTGATGGGAGACTGCGTTTTGAGAGACAGTGGTCCTAGCAGTCACTTTTCACCCTGCAGTTTGCTGTGCTCCCTGGGGCCTGTACCTGCAGCAGCAGTATCCCCACTGGACAGCCTGGCAGGGTGACTTGGGCCATGTTCCTGTCTGAAGATTCCCCAAGATGGCCTCTTGGGCCCTCCTGAAGATCCTGTGTGCTACCTAATAATTTAGTATTTCTTTCTTTCTTAAACTACCTAGAGTGGCTTCTGTTGTTTGTAACTAAGAACAATTGTGATACAAGTAGAAATGACTGGATTTGGTGATCAATTGGGAATGAGGGAGAGTGTGAAATCTAGAATGATGTCTGGGTTTTTGTCTTGGGGACCTAGGTAAAGGATAGCGCTGTTAATTATGCTTGGGAATGATGGGGGTGAGCAGCCTGGGGAAGAGAATGAGAAGGAACAGTGAGCTCAGTTTTCAACATGCTGAGATTGAGTTTCCTTTGGAAGATAAAGGTCATAGTGAGAAATATGGATCTAGATATCAGCAAGAAAGGAAGACTAAAAACAGATTTTGGGCTTTTAGAATATATTTATAAAGTAAATTAATAGTACTCAAGCACTTACAATGTGCCAGTCACTGGGGAAACAACTGTGAATATAACAAGATCACTGCTTTCATAAAATTTATGATGTAATGGGATAAATTAGAAACAAGTAAACAATGAATATAAAATATGATTTCAGGAGAGGTAAGTGCTACAAAGAAATATATAGATAAGAGAGAAAGAGGGATGGTTGGGGGTGGAGTCAGAACAGCTATTTTAGAAATTATGCCCAGGGAATTCATCTCTGATGAGGTGCCATTTGAATAGAATCAGGGACTGAGCCCTACAAAGGTTTGAGAACAAGGAAAAGCAATTCAGGTGAAGGGAACAGCGAATGCAAAGGGAAATACACTGAGGGCATTTAAGGAACAGCAAAAAGACAGTGTAGCTAGAGTGAAATGAGCAAGTGGAGTGTGGTAGAAGATGATCTTGCAGAGGTGATCAGGGACCAAATCACGAAGCATCTACATTGTTGACCATGATGAAAAAATTTTATTTTTTTATAAGTTTCATGAGAAGCAGTTAGAAGATCCCGAACAGGGAGAAAAATGATGTGATTTATGTTTTTAAAGATCACTGCTGCCATGTGGCTGAGAGTCTTTGGGGAGCAAGAGTAGAAGAAGGGAGTCCAGGCAGGAGATGATGGTGACCTAGATGAAAGAGGTGATAGGGATGGCAGGATGGTGAGAAATTGTTGGATGCTGGGTATCTGTAGAAGGTACAACCTGAAGGACTGGCCAGTGGATCTGCTGTTACAGAGAAAGAAACCTACAGTGATGCCTGTGTTTTCAGTGTAAGAAACAAGATGACCAGTGCTATGATCTAACGAGGTGGGTGACAGCGGGTCTGGAGAGTGGTGGTGGAAATCAAGTATTTTGGTTTGGACTTAGGTTGGAGATGCCTGTTAGACACCAAGATGGGAAGGTTGGGGCAATGTTCATCAATTTGAAGCCATCCTCTATCTCAGAGATAGAATTTAGCCATTTTTCTTTCCTCCCCACCCCCAAAATCTCTTCTCAAATCTTCTCCCTCCCCCTGCAGCCCTGGGAAGTTTCCTGTCATGGGTGAGTTACCAAAGGAATCTTTATCTTTCCTCTCTGGCACAAGTCTTTCTCCAGGAAGTCTGTGCTGAGCCTACCACAAGTAAAATATAGAAAGTAGGAAAAGGAAGGCACATTGCATTGCATTATGAATTTAAATTGTAAATTGAGTGAGTACATATGTGCCACATAGTTTAGGATTTAAACTTCCACAAAGCAAGAAGTCTTCTTGGGAGGCAGTTCAGAGAAGTGGCTAAGGTCACTGGCCTTGGAATCCCACTTCTTGGGATCAATTTAGACATGTGCCATCTGGTCCAGTGACTAAATCTCTCTGTGCCTCAGTATCTTCATCTGTAGGACAAGGACTGTAATAGAACCACCATTTTAGAACTGTTACAGAGATAAAAAGATTGAATGTCTGTAAAGCCTAGAATGGTGCCCATGTTGAATGCACTCAATGACCAGTAGCTGTTAGTATATATTCTGTAAGAACGTGAGCATATTGTGGACATTACAGAGCGAATGCTCAAGCAGAGACTAAAATACTCCTATACAAATGTTGTGCTGGAATACCATATTGGAAATGGGTTCTGGATCTACAGCCTTTGAATCTTGGATTCTTTCCCATTCTATGAAACAACTCCTGTGCTGTCTGGGAACATGATGTGTTGACCTAATGACCAAGTGTGAGGCTGGTGAATGAGGATCTTTTTGGTCTCCATTCAGTGCCAGATTTCTCGAGACGCTTACTCTTATCCCAGGTGCCAGGTGATCTACTGTGCTTCCAGTTTATCTCGGTTCCCTGCCTTTGCACTCTCCTATCTGAAGAAGCCCCTATGCCACATAATCCTCCTCCCCATCAGCTTGAAAAATAACCTATCCCAATTCCTGATTCTTCAGGTTTTAGTTTTTGCTAGCCAGCTGACCATAACAATTCATCTATCATCCTTCCACCTAGGCAACATGTGCATTTCAGCAGAGAACACTGGAAAGAGAAAGCAGAAGTGAGTGGTGATGGTCACACTGAGCAAGGGAGATTACACAGCCCACACTGGACAGCGTAGTGAGATTTGGACCATTGCATGTCCCCAGGGCCCATCCTGCTGGAGCCCTTGAGAGAGTTATTGTAGAAGGGACCAAATTGATCCAAACTCTAAGCTCTGGGAAGTAGAAAATGAAGTTTGAACAACTGCTGGCTGGTACCATGTTTGTATGTAGCACTGAACTCTGAATTTCCTCTGGAGAGAATTGATAAGATGATTAAGTCTGGGCACAAGGATAGTGAAACTTGGCAGCTGTGTTTGAATGTTGCGCTGCTATTCTCAGTTAGGCATCATATCCTTGCACTTGCATCAGGAGGTCCAGGTTGTTGTGTGTGTTTGCATAAAAGAACACAATAGAACCTACCCCTTACAGTCATCTCCAGGTGCTTCTTTCGAGATGTAACTGGACAAGACATCACTCTCTCCTCTGCCTCTCCCTCACCAAGACTGTGAGGAGTATGGTCCTTGTTCAAGTATTTACTGGAGGGTGTCTCACAGAGGACATAACACTTTCACTGGTTCTTTGTATAATCAAGTGAACAGCCAATAAAAAGCTCACAACCTCTGCATAAAGAGACAAGACAACCAAACGTAATGCAGTGATTCCTGTCTGGAGCCTGCATCAGGAAAGAATAAGAACTGTCAAAACTACTTTGGGGCAATTGAATAAAGTTGACTATGGATGTATATGAATTAGTTTCTTGCTATTCACAGTGTGGGCTATTAAGCAGCAGTATCATCTGGGGAGCTTGTTAGAAATACAGTTTCAGCCCCCACCCCAGGTGGTTTACATGCACAGTGAAGGTCGAGAAGCACTGTCTTGGACAAGATTATAGCATCAATGTTTCATTTCTTATATGTGGTAATGGTATGGGGTAGGGGGATGTGTGTGTGTGTATGTGTGTGCTTTCCAAGTGGAACAACTCAGAGCCATGTCTGAAGGTGAAGTCTTCAAGAGAACCGGACCCTTGACTCTTGAGAGGCACCATGGATTGTCCAGGTGGAGCTCTTAGGGTCTCTAGGCAGGATGGGTCAGGCATGGAGAACAAGAAGCACATTGGAGTTAGCCCCGTCTCCATGGGAAGGAGCTCCAGAGTCCCACAGTGGGGATTCATCCCCACTGTGGGACAGTAAGTCAACAAGGTCAGGAGTCGGGTGTGTCCCCTTAACTCGACAGAGCTTTTTTTCTCTTTGTTGGATGACACAGCTTAGAATTCCTTCATATGTTGTAATTCCCTTCGGTTTTCCCCAATGCGTTACTGAGGTTGGACACACCCCTATAACTTTGCGTGTGGGTCCCAGGGGAGAAGTGAAACCTGTCCTGTGTTCACAGCTCTTGGTGGAGGCCTTTGCAGGGGCAACAGCATGGATCCCAGGGGTGTAGGTCCCCAGGTTCCAAGCCGCGTTTTCCAGGAGGGGAGTTGAGCTCCTGCCAGCTCATGGGTCTCACTTGAGTGTCTGCCTCCTTGACAGGTCTGAGTCTTGTACTCGGGATTACAGAGACCCCTTCTCCAATTGCCCAATCACATCAGGGGAAGAGGTAACTTCGAACCTCCCCCAATCCCCATATTTCTGTAGCTGTAGAGGATTTGATTCATGCCGGGGTGTTTTTTCCAAATGAAGACTAGCTCACACAGAAAAGACCTGAGAAGTTACGCCTTTCCACACTTGCTTCCAAATTCCGTTCAAGTTTGAAACTTACTTGAACAATTTTCATTTTGAAACATGAAAAGGTGGAAGAATCCAGCCTCTTTCTGCTAACAGTAGACAAAGATAAGCATCTTCCACAAAGGTACAAGATTATGTTACCCTTCTGGAATCTTGGTAGCCAATTCAAGTTGTTTTTGAAGCACAATGCTACCCATGAGGCCTAAACCAAAAGAACCAGACATTCCAGATTGACTCAAATAATTCCATTTTTTAAATGTAATGTTCTGGCACCTCTGCGATTTCCATATTTGTTCCAGTTTTCATCACACCCTATGATATTGAATGGTAAGATCAAGAACAAAATGTTTCTTAGGGTAACTCAGCTGTCTTCCCACCTTGTGGTTGTCAGGTATAGGACACAGTTTGTCTAGAATTAAAGGAAAACATAATTTCCACTCAAGAGCTTTCTTCTTTGTCAATAAATGAAAAGAGGGGAAACATTGTTTTGTGGTTTATTATGGCAAGGGAAAGTCTAATAAAAAACAAGGGGAGGAAATTTTCAATGGAAACTATGGATCTTTGATGAACTTTTCATGTATGCATAAGTTGAGAAAAATTAAAAGCCAAAATAAAACCTATTTTGTTTCTTACTCGGTCTTGTAAGAAGGGGGAAATGCCATTAGTCACTATTGAGCCATGTGACTCTCACATACACAGTAACTTGGCTTGGCCGGCAAGTCACAATGTTTCTAGAAACCCCGAGATAGGAGAGTTAGATCCTTTTCATTTTCTTTATAATTATTATTTAGAAACCCTTCCCCCAACCTTGGCGCTGGGATGCCCACCCTATAGCTGTGTTGTCTCCAACCCCACAGAACAGGAGTTTGCAGCCCAGCAGGAAGACAGCCCTCCTGTGCTGCACCTGGTCTGCTCGGTGGAGGCCAGCTTTGTCGGTTTGGGTGCTCCGTGTGATAATTACTGCTTGCCAAACTCGCTTGTCTGAATTATTCCACAAAACACGCTTGATAAATGGACTTATCAAGACCACTAGGTCTTGAAGAACTTAAATTAGTCCCAGATGACTTTCTTTTCAGTGAAAAAATGTGAATGTAAACATATTTTCAACTCAGAGTTCTATTTCAACCACTGAAGCACATTCTGGCATTAAATGCTCTATCTATTTTTGATGTTTATGACTTTTGTGTTGGTTGGAAACAAACATGATCTCAGGTGGCTGTATCTATTTTTTTATATTTATGACTCTTCTGTATTTTCTGGAAACAAGTTTTTTTTTTTCTATCTGTAAATAAAATGGTAACAGCTGCTTCATAAGGATCTTAGAATGATTGAATAAGACAGTAGATATCACAGTACTAGGTATATAGCGAGTGTTCAATAAATCTTATAACTTAATTCCTTTAGCTCTGTATTAGGCATAGACTTGGAAGGTAATTTAAATATATTAATTTATATCAGTTTTCAAATTAACTTATCTTTCACTGTAAGATGGATTTGAATAGCAATGCAGAGCTAATTTTTTGTGCATTAGCTAAGTTTTACAATTAAGGTTCTTCCTGATCCTCCACTTTTCCAGTCCTACTCCATGCCCCCTTTTCCGTGCTCTCAACCCACTCCTCTGACAGAACCATCAGCGCTTTCTTGCCCAGGTTTATTGAGATGGGGTTGACATATAACACTGCTTAGGTTTATGGTGTATAATGTGTTAATTTCATACATTTATAATTGCACAATGATTTCCCCCATAGCTTCACTGACACCTCCATCGTGCCAGGTAATTACCATTTCTTTTTTGTGGTGAGAGCATTACTTGCTTAGGGACTTCCAAGTATCTAATACAATATTATGAACTATAATCAACCTGCTATACGTTAGATCCCCAGGACTTACTCGTTTTGAAACCAAAGTTTGTATTCTTTGGCCAACATCTCCCTATTTCCTACCACCCCCAGCCCCTGGTAACCGCCTTTCCACTCTGTTTCTATGAGGTGGACTTCTTCAGATTCCACAGATAAATGATTTTAGATAGATCTGTCCTTCTCTGACTTATTTCACTTAAGTTCCATCATGTTATCTAAGTGGTAGGACATCTTTTTTCGTGGCTGGATAATATTTTACTTTATATACACACCACAGCTTCTCTAGCCACTCATCCACTGATGGGCACTTGGGTTGTTTCCATATCTTGCCTATTGACTCCAGTCTCTTGCATCATTTTGTCCCTGACTCCTAAACTTCTTCCCCAGTTCCCTTTGTTATGATCCCATTCTTCCTTTAGGACCCAGTTCACATACCTTTTCTTCTCTGGTCATCTCGGATTCCCTTAGTCCACAAGTAATCTCTCCCTTAGAATCATTCTCAGGATAGTGAACTTTTTAAATAAAAATTTACATTTAGAATAGAATTAGATTTACAGAAAAGTTGCAAAGATCGGGTAAAGAATTCCCATAGACCCCTTAGTGAGTTCCCCCTCATGTTCACCTCTTACATTACTGTGGTACATTTGCCATAACTAAGGGTCCAGCGTTGGTACATATATTGAGCACTTTTAACTTATATTGGAGCTGACTCTTAACTCCTTGAAGCAGGGCCCTGTGGCCACGGACTTACTCATTTCCATAGTATGTACAAAGTCTATGCTTACCATCAACCACTGAGTGAGCACTAAGACAATATTTTTGAATAAAGGAATAATTGCCTTTATTGCCTACCTCAGCAAAACCCCTCATTTTGTTTGTTTATTATAAATCAACTTTTTATTGGTGTAAAACATACATGCAGAAAATTGTGATTCTAAATATAAAGTTCAATGAATTTTCACAAAGTAGACACACTCATGTAACTACCACCCAGTCTTCAAATAGAACATTTCCTTTTTCTGGAGTGTCCCCCCAACTCCCAATGTACCCCTTGTAGTAACTAAAGCCATGCATTTTGGCTTCTTAGATTGCTTTCAGTTTTATTTTAATAATGAGACAGTGTCATGGTTCATGATTATAGTGTAACCCACTTTTTCATTATTATCGATGTTTGTATTGTTGTATACAATGTGTAATGTAACCCATTTTATATAGTTACCAATATCATCAATGTTATTACATACATGCAAAGTGGCTTGACTTGAAAAAATTCACTGCTTGATTAAAGGAAGTACAATGGAGTAGATTTTTCCAACAGCCAAACAATGTCCACTGTCTTTGGAGGTTATACAGTCTCTGCAACAAGGCCAGCTATGGCTGGTACACCCGCCTGGGGCGGAAGGACAATGCCAGTCTGACAACATCAGTCAGGCCAGTGTAGGAAGTAGGGCACAGACCATTTTGATTTCTGTTCCCTTAGAAACACGTGGAACAAAATAAAGTTTGACAAATGGAAATAGACAAAACCACTGGGGAAATAAATGTTATTTTTAAGCTTCGAGGATGGTATCACAAGTAACTGGGAGGAGAGTGGAAAGAATTCGAAAAGCAGGTGACCTTTTAACAGACAGAACACTGCAGGGTCAGCAAGTGCCTGGACAATGTTGTGACTTGGAGACAGAGATGCTGAGAGGCCAGGCCGGGGAGGTTCTGACCTCATTGGACACGATGAGAATGGAGCTGGCTTTCCCCCAAACCTATGAGAGCTGGAAATCAAAAATGAAACCATTCTCCAGAATTGGGAGCTGAAAGAATCCCTGGGTACGAATAAAGGAGCAGATCTGGAGACTGGGGAGCTGGTGGGTTGATTGCTGGCAGCCAAGTCTGGAGTGTTGCCCTCAGAAAGCTAGGTCTCTTCTACTCTTAGAGCACATTTCACCCTGTGTTGACACCATAGGACCTGTCTTTGAGGTGGAGACCACAGAGGTGAAGCAAACGGGTTAAGAGTGGATGGCTGCATTCTCAGTGGAAGGAGCCGCTTTGGGAAGGGGACAGGGGAAAAGGCATGTACTTCTTCTGGGTTCAGAGGGGGAATGAAAGCCACCATGGCCTGTCTCTGCCTTTCCTAAATTGCGTCACTGTTTTACTGCTAGTTCACAGATGGGTCAAGAATTGACAACCACTTTGCCAAGTGTACGTCAGCAACACAAAGTGCCTGCTTTGTGGAGCACAGTGAAATCAAGGCAGAGGGTGTTGCCAGTCGGGCAGTCTAGCTTCCCGCACAGATAGCGCTGAAAACTGGCTCAGCCAGAGGCAGAGTTTGCGCCACGTTTTCTCTCACACCACGCGAGGAGGGGGATGCCAAGAGCTGGCCAGTCCTGCATACCCCTCGGGTTACAGACAGTCACAATTCCACCAGCAGCAGGACGTGTGGTGTTTTGGTATTCACACAACTAGTCGGATCGCATGCCCTTTCCGAACCAGACTAACAAATGACAGTGTATAAGATCTGGAAGAAAGGTTCTGGGAGCTTGAATTTATTCTTGAACCACTAGCCTTTCTCCATTCTGCTATCACAAGTTTAGTCAAGGCGATGTATGGGAGATAAATAGAAGTAGGCTTCTGCAAGAGCTCACAGAGAAGTCGTGGATGGTTCACCGCCTCTGCTTATCAGAGATATCTGGTGTCTCACAAATACATTCCAGCAGCCAGGGACTTAACAGAGGGCAGATCGCAGCAAGACAGAAAATGCACTAAGTGGTGTCACTCTTCCTTCACTTAGGCTGAACCCTTTTTTCCTGTATTTCTCTGGTGGGGGTGGGGGGAGGTGGAAGAGGGTATAGGGGAGATAAATGGTAATGGAAAAAACATAAAATAAAAAATGAAACCAAAAAACAAAGAAAACAAAACAAGAAGAGTTTTCCCAAGTAATACATCAGAGCTTGTGATTAACGTGATTAAAACTGAGTGGGCAACACCAACGTTGTAAAACCATCAGTCACTCAATTCATGGGGAGTTTTCCCCTTTAGGTGCCAGCTTGCTGCCTTCTCTGGGACTCTCTTTCGCACTTGTGTGGGAGGCGCTCCCTCTTCTGCCGCCAGCCTCGTCTCCCTCCCCTGCTTCACAGGCACAGAAGTTCACCCGCTGCTCTGTGCACTCAGCCCTCCGCTCTTGGTTCTCTACCATGGGCAAGGTGGAAAGAGCAGAAGTTTTCAAGTTTCTGTCACTCAAGCATGTCCTGGGTGAACTTCTTATTTGGGATTTGTATGTGCCACCAACCAACAGCCCTGGGGACAAACATGGGGAAAGGTGCAGGGATGGCCTGCCTGCAGCCGACCCTTCAACAGCACAGGCTTGAACTGCACCAGTGCACATGTGCACAGGGTTTCTGCTTGTTTGTTTTTCTGGGAGATACACAGTTCTCCCTCCCTATGCATCGGTTTTGCATCCACGGATTCAACCACCTCAGACGGAAAACAGTATTTTCAACCTGCCATTGGGAATCTGTGGGTGTGGAGGGCTGACTATGTGCATTGTTCTATGTCAGGGGTACCAGACTCATTTTCAGCGGGGGCCACGTCACCCTCGCGGTTGCTTTCAAAGGGCCGAATACAATTTTAGGACTGTATAAATGTAACTACTCCTTAACTAGGGGCAAAAGGCTTGGCACTGCCAGTGGGTAGAAACAAGGTCCCGGGCTGGATAAAACAAGGTGGAGGGCCATATTTGGCCAGTGGGCGTTGTGTTCGTCACCTGTGTTCTATATCATTTTATATAGGGAATTTGAGTATCTGGGAATTTTGGTACCTGTGGGGTCCTGGAACCTATCCCCTTGGATACCCAGGGATGACTATAGCTCTTTTTTAGGAGTCAAAAGTTATTTGGATTTTCAATGGCTGGGAGTCTGTACCTCTAACTCCCACGTTTTTCAAAGGTCAATTGTACTAGTAAAAATGGGAAATATCCTACATCAATTGAAATGATATTTAAGTAACTACTGGTACATTCATTAAGGAGACTATGAGCTTTAAAGCTCTGTTGAAAGTACATAAAATGTTTCTTCTACAATATTGAGTAAAAAAAAGGTAGGATACAAAATAATATATTTAGAAAATGACTGCAGCTGAGCAACGTTTAAAACCTCACATTTTGGTTCAAAGCAAGAGAAAAAAAAAGACTGGAGGGAAATGCATCAAAATGAACAGAGACTGAGAGCCCTGACGGTCAGAGTTTGGGTGATTCTTTTTCCCTTCATAATTTTCCACCTTTTAATCGAGCACATTCTGCTTTTATAATTATGAAAAAAGGAAAGAAAACTTTGAGCTTTGACATTTAACCAGACAGCAAAAGCAATCAACAGCAGAGGCGCTGTGGCCGGGCACCCAGGGGCCGTGGGGCGGTCTTGGCAGGGCGGGTCCCCGGGACAGTCTCCGGGACCCAAGACCTTGCTGGGGCAGGAGCCTCCGAAGAGAAGCCTGTTTTATCTCTGAGCAGGCATGATGTCAGCCTAAGAAAACCAGAAAGCGCTAATTAACCACGAAGTCAGGATTAACCCCTGAACAGAACTCTGGGAGGGTGAGGCGGGCGGGTGCCCCAGACAGGATCGCGATCTCAGACGCCGCCGCGGGGCCGCAGGAGGTCTGCCACTCCGCGCCGCCGCCGGGTCGCGGTCCCCGGCCGGGGCGCAGGGGCGCATGCGCCGCAGCCTGCTGGCCAGCCCGCTCCCTCCGCCCGCCCGCCACCTGCTCGCGGTCGCCCACCTCGCTCCGACCCCCGGCAGGTTCATTCCGTCTGAGACTCTTCATGGTCGCGAACCAAAGAGCCATACTCTTAAAAATGACTATCACCACGGTGGTGAGACAACTGTTTGGCCGAAATGTGTACCAGTAGCAGAGCCAAAAACGGTAAATTAGAACCTGGGCTGTAATTGGATGACCCTTCCAGAGAGAGGCCATTCTTATTTTTAAAGCATAGTGTTTTCCAGCTGCATGTTTTGATGAGATCTGTATTGTAGTCACATTATTCGTGGTTTTATTTTTACTACAATTATTTTAACCATTTCATCCCGTCTGAACACTGTAATCTGCGTGTAGGGGAGTAAATGGTGGCTTTGTCAGCTCGCTCCGCGGAGAATGGCTGGGCCCTGGGTTCTGGAGGCCAACCTTCCCCACGGGCCCTTGCGAGGATCCCCGATAGGAAAAAGACAATGGGTACCTAGCAGCATTGCGGTACAGGGTTGTTGATGCCTGGAGGGGCTCTCTGAGGGATGATAATGAACCTTGGGTGCTATCAATTTTCCTATGCTGGTACAAGAGAGAATTGGCATGAAAGCTGTCTGTGCCCAGCAGGAGGAAAGAAAGTGATAGAAAGACTCAGAGGATGTCTGAGATGTCAGTCAAGACACGTGGCAGTGAGATATGTTGCTCTTGTGAATGGTTGTGTAAAATCTTCTAAGAATAATTCTGGGCCAGGCCAGGCACTGTGTTTAGGCTCCCTCAGGCAGCAGGAGGGCCTGAAGCACAGTAAGTGGGAAGCTGATGGGCTCTGCTGAGAAATGCTGGGAAGAGTGCTCAGGAGCAGATGGAGTGAAGGACACCTCCATCTTGCTTTTACAGCATTTCTTACGTGACCTTGGCCTTCTGGACAGCCTTGAAGGAGCTCCCACTGGAGATCCTACCACCCAATGTCACAGTTCCTCCATCCTGTGCTTGCTGTGTAGTTTATTAGGCAAAGGTTAGACTGTGGACCACAGGCCTCAGTGGGCAGGGTATAGGAAAGTACCTGGAATTTGGAGATGAACAGAGATAGAGTTAGAGGTCGGGTCCTGGTGAGCAGACTGGCACCCCTCAAAAAAAAAATACCCAGTGCACAAATTTCCCTGCTGGTTAGTTTTAATCACATGGAGGCTTGTCACAATCCTTTTTTCAATGTTCTTTCTTTTGCAAAACAAAGGTCTCACTGGGGTTGCTTTATGAACTTCACTAACACAAGTCAGTGCTGCATGATGTTAGATTGCCTTGGCAGGGAGAGGGCATTTTATTTGCTTTTGATCACTGTTGGAGTCTCAGGCCTTTAAATCTTTTGAACTCATCCATCGTCCTGCACTTGCTGCTACCGATTCTACAACCTCAGCGCTCTCTAGATTATATTTCTTTGGCTCGAATGTGAAGTCTTTTCTGTCTGTTGGGCCCAAGGGGCTGGGGATGTGGAGGAGGTTCCTAGGCCATAATCAGCAGCTTGAGTCCCTGTGACCTGTTTGGAGCTCATCGTCACCAGAGTCAACAACAAACTGTGTTCAGAAGCAGCAGCAGCAGGTCTATGTAACTTGGAAAAGACAGTCCAGTTCCAAGACCTGGGAGGAACAGATAGGGATGTTTGGTAGCTGCTAAAGTCAGAGCCTCTCAGACTGGGTTTTTCATCAGAATTACCCAGGAAACTTAAAAATACAGACCTCTATGGTTGGCAGACATCTGAAGTTCTTGGGTGATTCTGACGTCAGCCAGGGCAAGACCCACTGGTTTATGGCTGAGCTTCTGTGATTCAGGGGCAGCACTCAGCTTAGGCAACACAGCCTGTCTGGGGGTGGGGTTGCTGATCAGAATGGAGGAGGTTCTGGGAACACATTCGGCCCAGCTTCTCAAAATTATAGTCTTGCAGTGGGAATGACCTTAAGGTATGGGAGTCAGAGCTGAAGGGATGTGCTGAGCACCCACCCACTTGGTGCCCAGCTTAGCCAACTTCAAACTTACAGGAGCCTAGAACTCAGGGTTAGACAAGGGTTCTACACCAGTTAAGCTTCGACTGAAGATAATAAGAATATGAGTAGTAACCGTTATTAAAACAAATGCTATGGTGGTTAGTATTTATTGAGCACCGTGTTAAAACACTTGACAAATATAAGGCCATTGAATCTTTCACAAAAATCTTTTTAGAGGTAAACTATATGTCCAGTTTACGGATGAGTAAACCAAAGCTCAGAGTTTAAGTGAATCATTTAAGGATTCTTAGATGGTGGCAGAAACGGAACTTATTCTTAAGGCTCTTTGACTCCAGAGTGTGAGCGCTTTCGATGTCAGACTCCCTTTTTCATAGGTCTGTTTTCTTCCGGAATGGGTTTGAAATCAAGTTGAAGAGTTGGGATGCTTAGGAAATGAATGACAGTCAATGCTACAAGATGCAAAGAGCATTTAATTAAAAAATGCACGTCTCGCATATTTGAAGTTCTTTCAATTTGGTTATTCACAACCCGAGATTTTAGGAGGTCCACAATGCTTTAATGTTAACCCGAGGATTAGGTAGGAGAATAATAAACCAAATCAGAGAGACGAGAGGATGATTAGGTTCTAAATCTTGTTTTAATAATAACTATTCATACCTCTCCAGAACCATTTAAAAGGAAACATATAATTGTACCGATACAGCCTGCACAGTTTAGTAGTGTCTGAGTGCTTACCACTTGGTTTGAGGAGATTGGCAATGACCTGGAAAGCATGTCACCTCTGTAATATGGACTTGAGTGTACGGTGAGGGAAAAGAAAATGACAAAGCACCCTTTGGAGGATGATGACAGAAACCTACGTATGAAAATAAATGGATCTTGGAGGGTCTGCAAGCACTGCAGATTACTCACCAGTTGTAAGATCTCCCAGCATTAATCCATCTTGGCAGTAGGAAGGACATTACCAAATGACTACATGGCCTGCTGGCTTCTTCCAAAATCCTGGCTTGAAAAGCGAATGAGTGAATATTCACTCTGGAATATGGAACTGTTTCCTGTACAGAGTCTGTCTCCTGGAGGGTCTTCAGGCAAGTAAACCAGGATTTGAAGTTTTGTTTTTCTGTTGACCACATTCCAACAAATGCTGAAGCTTCCACGTCCTACACAGGCACACCTCACAGACACTGCAGGTTTGCTTCCAGACCGCCGCAACAAAGCAATAAAGTGAGTCACACAAACGTTGTGTACATGTAAAAGTTATGGTTACGTTATTCTCAAGTCTGTTCAGTGTGCAAGAGCATTATGTCTAAAAGAACAATGTCCATACCTTAATTAAAAAATACTGTATTGCTAACAAAATCTTAACTATCATCTATGCCTTCAGCGAGTTGTAATCTTTTTGCTAGTGGTGGGTTCTGCCTCTGTGTTGATCGTTGCTGACGGATCAGCATGGTGGTCACCGAAAGTTGGGGTGGCTGTGGCAATTCCTTAAAATAAGGCAATGATGAAGTTTGCTGCACTGATTGATGCTTCTTTTCATGAACCATGCGCTGCTGCTTGAAAGTATTTTACCCACAATAGAACTTTTCAAAAACGAGTCAATCCTCTCAGACCCTGCCACTATATAATCTGCTAGTTTATGTAATATTCTCAACCCTTTGTTGTCATTTCAATAATCTTCACAGCATCCCCACCAGTAGTAGGCGTGGGACTCTTCCTTTCTCTTGAACACTGAGAGGCCATGGTAGGGTTATTAACTGGCCTAATTCAATGTTTTGTGTCCCAGGGAACATGGAGGCCAAAGGGAGAGAGGGGGATGGCAGGTCAGAGGGCCATCTGAACACTCGCAACATTTACCAGTTCAATTCAGTAATCACATCAAAGATCACTGATCATAGATCACTGTAACAAGTGTAATAATAATGAAAAAGTTTGAAACATTGTGAGAATCACCAAAGTTACACAAAGACCGGAAGTGAGCAAATGCTGTTGGAAAAGGCGCTGACAGACCTGCTTGATGCAGGGTGGCCGCAAACCATCAATTTGTAGAAAAAGCAAAGTCTGCGGAGCACAGTAAAATGAAGTAAGTCTGTGTTGGACGCAGTTACCTTAAGGTTTAACGAGACTCATGTTAGGCCAATGACCACCAAGGTTATTTTTAGCCATATTGTAATTTTTGATGTCTATGGAAATGTCAAACCTGGCCCCTATCTTATCGGCTGTGAAGGGAAAAAACTGCTTGGTTCTTAAGTTGCTGTAACATTTTCAGATTTTTGATGTTTACTTCACTTCCAGCACTTGAGGTGGTCGGAGAACAGAGTACTTGTAGGAAAACAAGACAAAACATCTTCTTCTTTATCAGTAGGATAAGTTTTACTCACAAACAGTAAGGAATGGAAGGCTGTGGGTCAGAAGGCAAAGGGAACTGGACGACTTTGCTGGCCACCAGGGATTGTAAAATGGCTACCTCTTCTGTAGGTGGTTCTTCATGGGACTGTCGGAAAAATAAATAAAGCCCTATTGTCAACCAGTAAGTCTCGGGAGACATTGAGTGTCTAGGACATTTAAAGGAGAGAGACAGAGACAGAGACAGAAAGCGTACCATTCTGGCATATTACTAGCCCTTGTTAGCAGAGAGACTTGTTTTTGAAGAGAGGCACCCAGTACATTTCCCATGTAATGCATACTAAGAGGGGTCACCCAGAAGCTGGTGGCAGGTCATGGACCATAGAAGAATGTCATCTGGGAACGTGATCATCGCCCAGCCCAGTAGATTATGAAGACCTTGCTCTTAAACCTGGGTCTATCACCAGCCTATAGAGAGACACTTGAGCCACTCATGTGGCCCACAGGCTGGGGAGACTGTCTTTCTTCTGCATCTTACTTGATGGCCATTAAATTGCAGCCTCGGTGAAAAACCATTGTCCTCACAGTGCTGTAGGATGCTGGGGGCTGGAGGCAGATGGCTGAGGTCCTGGACAGTGAGACTCATGGAAATCTCTTTATTTTTGAGTCTGAACTTCTAGACCTTTTTCTTTTTTCTCTTAATTTTTGGGAGGATTTTATTTATTCATTTTTAGGAGGGGAAGGGAAGGGAGAAAGAGAGGGAGAGAAACATCAATGTGTGGTTGCCTCTCATGCACCCTCAACTGGGGACCTGGCCTGCAACCCAGGCATGTGCCCTAGACTGGGAATTGAACCAGCAACCCTTTGGTTCGCAGGCCAGCACTCAATCCACTGAGCCACACCAGCCAGGGCCCAGATCTCCTTCTTTAACAAGCCATAAGCCTTGGCAAGTGAGATAGGCTATCTTATGGCCCAAGTTAAAAATTCTTGTCTTGTCATTACATCTAGAGCTTGTGCCCCAAGTTTTACAGGAAGACAAGCATTTGACTGCAACATTTGCTGTGAGAAACAGTGAAGTGGTGAAGGCTAAGTCACATGGAACAGAGAACACTTTTAATTTCCACCTGCTAAATGTCTTGGCTTCAAAGTCCATTTTATCTTGAGGAGTACTGACCAGATTCCTCAGAACTACAATCTAAGAACAGGGTCCACAGAAAACAGGAGCAGAAACACAAAATGCTGGCGGGAAAAGGAGGAAGGGAATCAGAATTATGAACGGAAGCAGTGAATTCCAGGAAGGAAGATTTGGATTTGTCAGAAGGAATATCTTGTGTGATCTCAGAGACAGCAGTCTTATAGAACTGCAGTAGACTGTGAGGAGCCTGGGCTGGCTGGTGAATGGAGCTGGCTGACAGTGATGGGGAGAGAGGAGCTGCCACCCACAGCTTACCATTGAGCATACACAAGGGTACCACATCTAAGGGGACACGATTCACATGATAAGCAATGTAGATTGGATATTTTCATAACAATTTTTTCTTGCAGATGTGGTATGGAAGTAAAGTGTCTGGGAAATGGGTGTCATTTTCCAATTCACATGGAGGCACCATATGGGCTAGCAATGGCCTTGAAGGAAAAGAAAGTAGGATACTCAAAGACACTCCACGCAGTAAGTGATATTAAAGCAGTAGAATCAATGAAATATGCTAAAGAAGAAACTATTTCTTCCTTACCCTTGTTGAAACTCTGGTTAAGCTGGAGGCATTGAAGGTTAAAATATTAATGTGGAAGATAAAGAGATGACTGGATCTACCTTTCTGGAATTCATTGCTTCCATTCATAATTCTGATTCCCTTACTCCTTTGTCCACCAGCATTTTGTGTTTCTGCTCCTGTTTTCTGTGGACCCTGTTCTTAGACTGCAGTTCTGAGGAATCTGGTCAGTACTCCTCAAGATAAAATGGACTTTGGAGCCAAGGCATTTAGCAGCCGGAAATGAATCTTTCTGTTTTAACCTGTATCCAAATGTAAGTACTTTATATTTTCTGAAAATTCCTAAGGGTTTTCTTTTTCAATTTTATCATGTCCTAATTGACTTACAAGAGACCATTTCCTATGGTGCTAGATGAGATTTGAAAGTGGCAGGGCAGCCCTGGCTGGCATGGCTCAGTGGGTGGAGCATCGTCCCACAAAGCCCAAGGTCATCAATTTGATTCTCGGTCAGGGCACATGCTTGGGTTGTGGGCCTAATCCTCGGCTGGGGCACATACAAGAAGCAACCAATCGATGTTTCTCTCACACATTGATGTTTCTCTCCTTCTCTTTCTCCCTTCCTTCCCATCTCTCTAAGAATAAATAAATAAAATCTTTAAAAACAAGGTGGCAGGAGAATGGGTAAGTGGGAAGGAATCACTACTCAAGCCAAAACCACTTGGCTTACATGTGAAGTCCTTGATATGATTCAAAAGCATCATTTGGATCCATCGAAAGTAAATTTGACTTTCAATTGTGTTACCTTAGGTGATGAAGGGCCTCAAATAAAATTCTTCCAAGTTATTTGCCTGGGAAAAGATTTAGGAGAATAAGCTGAGTTTAAGTCAAATGAAACCACAGTACCAGGGGAAAAAAACACCAAAAACCATTCATCTGTCTTGTAGTATAGTTTGTGTTGCCTGTTCCCCCCAAAAATACACCCAAAAGATTGTGTGTGAAGAACAAAGACTCTAATCTTGATGCTATTATGACTGGGGACATTTCATTGATTAACTTTTTGAATAACTAGTTTGCTATCTACTAACTTTGAGGTATTATAAAAATGACGGCTGTGGGAAGGTTATATTCAAACACCTGGATAAATCACCCATTGTTTCAGTGAACCAACCTTTTTTTTTCCCTCTATCTGATAAATAAGTGACTCAGCCTCAGAGCACTAGAAAAACTTACCAAGATCATTAACTACATTTCCCCATCATGCACACTTCAGGAAGGGCTATAGTGAGCAGGGCTGTGAACTGAGGACAGACATGTTGTCCTGTATGTCTTCTGGACTTCTTAGCTTGATGTCATAGGTGTACTTGACTTTATGCAGTTTCTGTAAAAAATTCTGCATTTCAAAGATCATGGAGAATTTACCTAGTAGCTTATTACATGAAGGAATAATTAAGGGATGTGATTCTTAAGAAAAAAATTTAAAGCTCTTATCATTTTAGATTTCGTGTGTCTGATAGATATTTTTTACTCTCCAGCTTTCTGCCTTAAGGCAATGTCTGCCTAATTTTGGTTTTTAGAAAACCTGCACCAAAAGTCGTTGAAGGGGCTTGTTAAAAATAAAACAAAAACAAGATTCTTGGGCTTCCAACCCAGATCAATGGGGTTTGGCATTTCTAAGTCCTGGGAAACTGATTTTAACGAGTTTCCTGACCCCCCCACCCCCTCGCACCTACTCCCTGGTGATTTTGAAACACATTGATATATTAACGACCTCACACTCTCTGTTGGTCCTCTGGTGAGTGGGGGGAGGGGGGGAAGAAAGGGACAGAGGGACTAATTCTCAGTTCTGTACCAAACCATGACAAGAGTGATTAAACTGTTGAAGGTCCTCTCTCTGAACAAGGACGTCATCGGAGAAAATCTGGTCCGTTTGTAAAGGGTGCACAACTGACTGTGTGGGCTGGTAAACCTGGGGCTGAAAACACTTGAAATTGCAAATTTGCAAAACCATGAATTGCATGGATTTTTAAAATACTTTTTAAATATACGAATACAACTATCATAGTTTAAATCCTAATGACTTCTAATTTGTGACTATAAAGATCAACTTGATTCCTATCAAGTGAGATATCTGGAATTTTTTAAAAAATCCTGCAAAATATCCACATCAAGGGTTGAACATTCCATGCCTTCATAAATTAAGGATTTAAAATATATATCATATTCTTGGGTTTGGCCATCAGTTTTTGCATTAAGAGGCTTTTATAATGCTAATCTGTCACATAATATAGGTACTGTGTAATTTCTCATAATCTCATTTCATTTAATTCACTCATACCCCCATACATCTTAGTTTATGTCAGATGCTAAATAAAAGCAAATGCCATTAAAATATTTATTGCCTTTTTAGACTGTTCACTAAAGTTGTGTCAACCTGACAATCTGAATCTAGCATTCTCGGTCCTCTCGTGAAATTAGACTCGAAGGAAAATCAGTTTTGGTGTCTCTAAAATGATTAAAGAACGTTGCGTCTCTGCCTCGGAGGATGACAGGAGGGGTCTTGTGGGGATCGCTTCCTGCGGTACTACGTGCTGAGGCTGATGGCAGCTGCCTTCCCAGGCCGGGCTCTCCCAACCTTGGGATGGTGTGCAGTCCCACTGCCTTGTCTAGCCCATCATGACTTCCTGTTCTTTTCCTGTAATGGTTTTCAGATCTGCTCTTTCCTGTTGATTTCCCAAGCCTGTTTCTGGTCCGGGCTCTAATTACCTCACACACACCTGCAGGAGGATCCGAACATCCTCTTTTCCTGTCTACAACTTTTCCTCTCACCACTTTTTTTTTTTCACACAGTCGTTAGAATCCTCTTCCTTAAGCATCGTTTCCATCACGCTCCTCCAGCAGCTCCCACTTGCATCAAATCCAAGCTCCAGGTCTTCCGCGCCAAAGCCCCGTCTTGTTGCCTGAGCCGTTATCTTCTTCACAGCTGGATTCCACTCCAGCCAAGTCTTGACACTGTGTCTGTAACGACGCTGTAACATCTGGTTAATCCAGTCAACTATGTCAGATCTTCAGTTAATCATCTGGATGTTTTGTCTACAAGACGCCAAACATCTGGATTGACTGAAGAAATTCACTACATTGATGGAGGGTTTTTTAAAAACTGAATCGACCAGATGTTTTGGCATCATGTAGACACGTTGCTGTCTCCTACATTTGTCTTAATAGCCTGTCTGCACAGCGTTCTCTCCACCTGGAACATAACCTGTCTTCTCAATGCCATGCTCTCTCTTCCTTCCAAATTACGGTCACAATTCCCTCAGCCACAGAGCAGTTCTAGATTAATCCCACTAAATTGATCTCTTGGTTCACTCTAGCATTCTTTTCAACCGAAATCACTGTTTTGTGTTTGTTCTGGGTGGGGCATCGACATCCCCCACCAATCCACTCGATTATAAACTCCATAGGTAAATGTCAGTCGGGCCCTAAAACAACCTGGCTTGTGGAGTGAGAGGGCAGACACTCTGAAAGTCATTGTTGCTTTAAATTGCAGCTCCTCTGCTTGCTGTGTGACCTGGACAGCTTATGTAGCTTCTCTAAGCCTCAAGTCTCCATCCCATTTGTAAAATGGAGGTAATAATAGAGTCTGCCTCTTAGAGTTGTTGGTAAGGATTAAAAGAGTTAACATAGGCAAAGGGCTTGGAAGAGTGTCTGGCATAAAGGAAGTATCCATTAAATGTTAGCTTCTGTCATTATAAGCTTTGAAAAATCTTGGCTTTCTTATCTGTTCTTTCTTTTGCCTGTGATGGCTCCCACGTGAGAGAAGAGGAAGATACAGAGGTTATATCACTGGCCTGTTAACTCAGATTTAGGTCTAAAGCCTGATAGCCCTGCTTTTTACACATTACATGTTGGTTCTGACTTCTTTTTAGTCTCAAGAATTAGAATATTGCTTTTTGTAATGAGCAGATACTTAAGGAAGCAAGGTAGAAATGTGTTTTCCAACCGACCAGTGGTTCCCCAAAATTGGTCTGTGGGTCTGTGCCCATCTGTGACAAACTGTCTTATGTTAAAATGAGATAAAGGTGATGTAGTGAGGTTTTCTGAAGCTAAATTTATTCAAATGTTAGAGCTGTTCCAGAGCTTAGGCTGTATTCTTCCTTCATTTTTCGTGTAAGAATGTCCCAATTTATGAAATGATGGTGATGTTATATTATAAAATATGGAATAACCCTATATTAGATATCATTTTTTTAATGTACTGGTTTATTTACTTTTTCAACAAATATTTACTAAGTGTCTACTATTTGCTGGGTGTGGTTCTAGGCCTCATGGAGGGCATGCCAGGGTAGGAGATGGATGGTGAACAATAAAACAATTAACCTCTCTGAGGCTGCTTCCTCATCTGTAAAATGGTGACAGGAGTCCCCGATGCATAAAGTTGTTTTTAAGAGCTAAATAAATGAGTATGGCAAAGTGCGTCGGCGTTTACAGTGCTGTTGAATACAACCAGGGGAGAAGGAGACGGATCCAGCGTGTAGGGAGGGACGGGTTGTGATGATAAAGGACAGTGGTTCCCGCAGGCCTTGCTGAGCTGAGGGAGCCGGCCATGTGGACATCTGAGGGAGGAGTGCTCCAGGTGAGGCACAGTCCGGTGCAAAGCACCTGAGATGGACCACACCTCACTCATCCGAGGAAGTGCGGGAAGGATGGAGTGGGCAGTGGGATGACAGTCAGAGAGGAGGTCACAGACTGGGGTTGGGGGGCGGCAGTTGTCTAGAGCACGCCTTTTAGGCATCGTACCGGTGTGGGCTTTTACTCTGAACAAAACTGGGAACCACTGAAGTGTTTTGAGCACAGAAGTATAGCAATGTGACATGTTCTGGAAGGTTTTGCTTGGTTGTTAAGCTTGTAATAAATAATAGGGATGCCAAGGTGAAAGCAGGAGGCTAGTTATGATGCTTTACAGTAGGCCACTGGAGAGCTGACGGTGCCTTTGAGCAGGGTGACAGCAGTGGGAAGTGGTAAATAATGGTGAAATTCTAGATATATGTTGACGGTGGAGCCAGCAGACTATCACAACAGACTGGATGCGGGGTGTGTGATAAAGATGGGAATCCAAAGTATTTGGCCTGGGCTACTGGAAAAATGGCATTGCCAGTAACAGAGATGGGGAAAAGTGCAGATGAAGCGGGTCCGGGGGAGGAAGTGGAGCTTTGATGGGACATGACAGCCACGTGGTGGACATTATCTAACTCCACTCCGAGAGGGACCTAAGCCTCATGTAACATCATGTCTAACTTTAAATGAAAACATCACTGGTTGAATTTTTTAACTGCTTGGGAAGATAGTACCTACTCTTAATCAATTATTTATTTATGCCAACAATATAGTATAACTTTAGAACACAGACAAAATGATCACATTCCTGTTACCCTAAATGAAATATTTGCTAAAAAAATACAAATTAAAGAATAATTCATACATCTCACACAAACAAGAGGAATCTCACAAATTGTAGGTTTCCTCATAGCTATTGAGAACTAACCATGAAATATATGTATGCTACTTTAAAGTCATTTATTTTTATACACGATCCCCTTCATTTCAAACATCAATACATTGTTATTATTAGATACAGAGGACAGACTGATGGTTGTGGTGGGGGGCTGGGTGCAAAAGGTGAAGGGATTAAGAAATACAAATTGACAGTTAAAGAGTAGTCATGAGGATGTAAAGTCCACACAGGGAATATAGCGAATAACACTGCAATAATGTATGGTGTCAGATGCATACTAGACTTATCTAGGGGGCAACACTCGGTAAATTGTCTGTCTAACCACCCTGCTGGACAACTGAAACTAGTGTAATATTGAATGTCAACTGTAATTGATTTTTTAAATTAAAAAACAAATAGTTATTCAAGTGTTTGAATATTATAATAAAGCTCCAACTAGAATTATTCAGAAAATAAATGGGAGAGCTCTCTCTCAAAATCATCTTGATTACCAAGAAGTGCCAGAACTTCAGCAACAATATCATTTTTTGGCATCATGAGAATGAGAAACATTTTTCTGAAAGACCAAGAACACCTTCTTTTTGACTAGTGCTGGGAAAAAAGCCTCCAAACAATGTTTTTGCTGATCAAGTCACATGAATTAGTACTATGATCTAAATTTAAAGGGATAATTCCCAGCAGAGGTGGGAGAGTGACCAGACTCCCACCTGCATCTTATTTAGAAAGCAGTCTTTTCCCGGGTAGAACTCTCTATCCCTAGCCCAAAATGCCTTTAAAAAATGTTAAATGATAAATATGCATGTTCTGATCAAGAAATTATAATTACATTTCTTTCCTACCCTCCCTCCTTTTTTCCCCCTGTGAGATTTGCTTGCTTCTTGAGTTGGACATGTAACTGAAGCAAAAGTGGGAAAAATAAATGTGAGCCAAAGTGCCATCAACAGAGAATCTGAAAATACAAACTAGTCATAAAAACATCGGGTGCAAATGTCGCCAGAACTTAGAATGTGACCAGATCGTGTTAAGTAATCACATAAAATGGGACTATGCGTGGGGGTTGGGATTTTGGATCAAGGTCAGAACCTTTGTGAGCTCTTCAGTGAGTACTTACACCACGGCAATTGGCAAATGCTGCAAATCGGGGCTTTTCTTTCTGTGTGTATGTGCGTACGTGTGTACGTGTGTACATGTGTACGTGTGTATCTACGTGTGTTTTAGGCAGCCAGTTTACCACTACACTACTGAACAATGCTCTCCCCGGGGATTGACGAAACTCCTCGCACCTGTGACAGATATTCATGTGGCTTTGGTGAGGGGGGTTTTGGGGAATAAATGAGTATTCTTTGTATAAGCAGGGGACTTTAATACCCATCCCAGTAAAATTCAGTGTTTGATTATTTTTCTTGGAATTCAAATATCTTCAAATCCTTATTAGAAAGAATCTCTCCAAAAATGGCTCCTGCTTCACTTCTCTTTAGTAAAAGCTAAAGAAGAAAGGGGATCCAATATGTAGGAATAGGAAAACCTGCTTTCTAGTGAGCAGAGTGGTGCCACCTGATAAGCTGTGTAAAGTCCCTGGAACCGAGTCAGAGCCATAGAGGAACCAGACGAGCCCCACCCCCGCTTTTTGTGAATGACGGTGTCAAAGAATGTAACCCCTCTTACCTCCCCTACACCCCATACATACAAATTGCGGCCGCTGATACAACTTCGTGGTCACTCACTTCACACCTCCACTTTCTCTCTGTTATCACCAAGATTAAGCAGCAGTTGGGCAACGTCCTGCATTCACCTCACCTTTTCCACACAGGCCACACTGAGACAAGGAACAGGTTTATGTACCTCGCACGTCAGATCCTATCCAGAAACTGGGCCGTGACAGTTTGATAAGGGTGCCATAGCTTACTGAACTTGTTCTAAAAACAACGGCAGCAAACCACTCATCTCCTTACACTCCTTAATGACCTTGTTCTGCGACGTCCCCATTTTTAGAGGCAGCCGATGCACTGCTGGTGGTCTCGGAGCACACGGGGAGCTGAAGGCAGCGCACGAGGCGCGTTTCTAGGTTGCAGCGTTAAAGATTCCGGGGACCTCTGCGCTTCCTTCCATCGCCTGTTGAGGAAACAGCGGCCTAGGGTTAGTTTTCAGTTTCACCTTCCCAACAGCTTTGACCAAGGTGGGAAAATGGCTGCTCAGGAAGAACAAAAAGAGTCGGGAGTTGCTTTTCTCTCTGCTCTGCAGAATGCCTGCCACTGTCCCAGACAACAAGCAAGGCTGGTGACAAGCTTTGCTGGTTCAGGGTCATACCCCTACAGCAAGACACATAAAAGAAATATAAACCCAAATAAATATAAAACTAGAATGAACTAGAAAAGGCTAATTTTCTTACATGTTTATATTTTTTGGTCTTTGAACTGATATTTTTTTGCAATTCATATGGCCCAAACACATTCCTGTGACATTTCCAAAGACTTCACTATAATAAGCACATTTAACACCTTACAGGGTGGGGCAAAAGTAGGTTTACAGTTGTTCATATGGGAAAAAATACAATAGCTAATAAATAATAACATAAGAATAAACTGTTTTACATGCTCATAACTAAACTTATTTTTATCCCATTCTGTACTTAACACATAATTAATTTAACCACATTCTGAAGCTTTAAAAAATTATTATTGCTATGATTTAATTAGGTTCAAAGTAAATTTTATTGTTATGGTGAAATTCTTCTGATAAGATTCTAATCTCTGTGGAATTTAGCTTTTTCTGATCCTTGTGAATAAACCAGCATGTCACCAACCTGAGGCTCCACTGTACCTTTCAATTATCTTTTTAAACCTACAGATACTATTCTTCTGGCCTGTGCTCTGGAGGTCTATGGCTCCCTCTGTTCTCAGAACAGTATCATGAAGGTGGAGACAGTCAAGGAAGAAAGGCACAGAAACCTGTAAGGCACTTCAATACAAACACATCAGATGGTAATACATTTCTCAGTAACTGACAGAGACCTTATGAGTATAGCTTTGTGAACATCTGTAACATAGCCAAAGTGACAACTTTTAGGTGAGGACATAAGACATACTGCGCAACACTGGCTTACTTTGTGGTGGCTTTGAGTTTGATCGCCCTGCCTCTGAACGGGTTGACATTTCCCACTATCCTGTTCCTCTCCTCCTCTTTGAAACTTTCTGCATCCTGAAGCAAAAATAAAAGGCTCTTGTTAGTATTGGGAGTCCTGTCTTCTAGATATGATCATAAAGAAAAAATTATGAAACATTTCAGACACACCAAAATGTATAGAGAATACTGTAATGAGATTGAGTACTCACCCTCTACCTTAAGAAATAAAACGTTACAAACACAAGCAAAGCTCGTTGTGTATTCCTCCTGCCTCCTCAGTGGTAACCACTATTTCTATCCATGTTTTGTTTTTGCTACATATGTGTACATCCATAAACAATACATAAAGGTATGTTGCGTTTTAAATTTTTATATAGATGGTCTCCTTTTTCCATATTATGGTTAAGATAAGCTAATACATATAGCTTTAGTTTATTGATCTTTATCACTACAAAGTATTCAATAGTATGGATATACAACTTATTTACTAATTCATTGGTTGATGTTTCGATGTATATTTAGTACCGATCTCCTTGAGCAATGTGTAAGAATTTCTTTAAGTTACAGACCTAGGATCACAATTTTTGAGTCATGGATATGAACATCTTTAGCCTCAGGAGATATTGCCAATCTCCGGAGATGGAACCTCCTTTCTTCAACAAGCCCTCTGGGTTCAAAGTTTCATATTCATTTGTCTGGAAGGGTGGTAGGGTAGGGGCAGTACAAGAGGAATCTGTATTTCTCACATGTCCCCATGCGATGTTCCTGATGTTCCTCCTGCGGCACTGCAAGGTCGGGGGCTGCATTCTGAGGACTGGTGCTCTTGGAAAAGGCCTATTGGGTAACATTTTGAAAGACAGAGTTGATGGGGTACCATCTGAAAAGATGTGGCTGGTGAGGTTTTTTGAGGTAACTGAAAGTTAGCCAGTGGTATAATTTTAGCATTCGGATTCTAGGAAAAAAACCTGACTAAATATAGATCATATGTAGTAAATAACTGGTACGAGCGATTGCCATCATAGGCTAGATTCTCGGTGAGAGGTGCTGCGAGCTGGGGCCTCTGCCTGTACTCCTGCCGTTGCTATGCTGGGAAGGACGGAGGGGTGGGCTGGTGGCCCTGGGTCAGGCCACAGTGCGCAGGGAGCTTGGCCAACATTGGTGTGTGTCTTGTCTGCATCAATGAAACCCAGGCGTTAACCCAAGTGTGGTGTGAATATTCCCTTGAAGGTTCTCTCGATTTAAGGCATGGGGCTATTAAGTCTACCTGATTTGGCTATTTTTAGATATTGATACACAAAACAAAAAAGTCAATCTTTATATTACAGATTTTTAAGAAAATTATATTCCAAAGTTAGTACCATGGTAACAGAACACCAGGGAGGTTTTCCTCAAATATTCTTTCTGCAAGAACTTCTTATAAAAAATATCAAAAGTGAAGTCTTCACATACTTTAGGGTAAAAAAACACAAAGAGGCTTGCACAGTCTGCAAATGTTAACATGAAAACTGGAAGGAAAGTGCATTTTATTTCACATTTGGCAATATAAAAGGTCAATAAGGAATAAAACTGTGTACCAGTAACCAAAAGCATTTGTTTATGTCAGTCCACCATTTACATAACGAGAGAGCTGGTTTTCAAAGCCAGACAACAGGTTCAAAAACACAGCTTTTCATGCCTGTAGGTGATGCTGCTGGGAACAAGGGCTGGGATAAGGCCATTTACTGCAGGCACACTTTCAGCTAGTTCTGGTTATCAGCACTGTCACTTCTGTCTTCTTTCTTTTTTCTCTCTCATCAGCTTTTTGCTTTCTTCCCTTCTTCTTTTATTCACTGGATTCCGAGGATCATAGATTTCAAACGTGTCTGAGTCTTGCATGCTTGCGTCTTTCACTTTTCTGCTTTTATCCTCAAACTGAAGAACATGCGACATCCTAAAGAGGGAGAGAGAGAGTTCAGTGGTTTGGGTGTGGACATTGAACATGGAAACTCTATCCTACACTCACCGTGGCGTAATGAACTCTAAGGGGACAGAACATCAAGATGGGTTGATTGTTCACTGGTGCTTGTACTGCATGGAAACCAATTTCTCAGAAAATACTTGAATTTGAAAGACATCTGCAGGCTGTTCTATTGGCTTGTGTATCTAGTTGTGAGTCTCTCTGCCTCAGTTTTTGTTTGTGCTTCCTTCCCTGATAGGAAGTTAAAAGAGTTCTACACAGAAGCGTGCCTTAAACTAAACCCAGAGAACATTCTGCCAGCTTCCTTTAAGGAGTACACTCTCTTAGCCAGAGTGAGCCAGGCTGCAGAGCGTAACTCCTGACAATAAACCAGCTCTATCTGATTTTTTTTTTGTTTTGAGTAGTTGAACGGGTCAAGAATAGGTAATGTGTTAAGAAAATTCTTGTTCAAATGGTATTATGACTCCCTTTTCTGTGGAGTTGCTGAGTTAAATATTTTTTTTTTTTCCCATACAAAAGGAAACTAAGGTTTTGGCACAGCTCTGTGGACTAATTCCCTCCTCCTGCTGTTGATTACAACCAATCTATCCGTCCTGTTCTCCTACTTTATCGAATGCTTACTGGTCTTAAGGTATCAACATGTGCTTGACTCCCAAGTGGGCATAAGCTGGCTATCCTTAGCAGCAGGGAAGTATGTAAGTGATTAGCTCTGTCCCCATTGGGAGGTGTCAGGAATAAATGGGGAAGTCAAAAGACCAGGTTTCAGGGCAGGTGAATGAATCTGGAAAGAGGAAAAGTTCAGCTTTTATACGTAAACAAAACTAAGGTTTTCCCACTAGTTATGTATGTAAGCAATTTTTAAAGCAAGCGTACAAGGCACTGTCCTTTATCAGAGCCGATAGGGTAAACTGCCTATCGGATTAACACTTCACATACACCAGTTATAACTTTTAGATGAAACTCAAATATCATAGTAGTTTCTTTTCCCCTGCAGTAGCACAAACACTGTGTGAAGTTTACTGACATGACAAACTACCAAGGGTATACTCAGATTTTAAAGAATCCTACACAGATTTTGGGAGGGAAATAAAGTGTCACAATAGTAGTGACACTATAATTACTAAGGATTCAGTAGCTACAGTTCACCAAGGCTGACAGGTTGAGTCTTACTACCATTCCCCACCCTTTCCATCCCAGACAAAGCTTACTGGAATGTAGTAAGTATGAGTGATATTATTATACGGATGACGTAGAGTCCACTTTAATTTACTACATGAGGTAAATCACATTCACATTTCTAGAGTTTATTATTAAAAATATATTATTTGCATCAAATTTGTAACCGATCTCAATAATATACGAAGACACAATCTCACACGTGAGGACTCTTGACTTTCGATCTTGTTGCTTTAGTAAACACCCTTACTTAGAAAAGGTATCATAGGATCACTGCTTATTCAGATGGAGTTGTCAGAGTCTGATTTTCGAGTGCATTCAATTTCCTACAGTGTTTAAGTATTAGCTTCTAATAAAACAATCTCCAATTCCTAGGAAAAGGCTGGTTGTTCTACAGCCATGATAACAAGTGACCACTAGACCCAATCTGAAACAATCACACTGGGTTTAATCAATTAATGATGACTACCCCAGGCCTCAATGATCAGTGATAACTCACTTCAGTAAATATACCTCTGAAAGCCAACTAATCAGTGACAGCCTCCTGCTTTTGAGAGCTGGCCAATCAGTGGCAGACTCACTCCAATGAACACGCTCTTGAAAGCCAGCCAGTCACTGACAGTCTCTCTTGAATAATAAGCTTCTAAGGCTGATGTCCACCCCAAAACAATCCCTAACCCCCAAATCTATATAAAGATTTACAACTTGCTTTGCTCAGACAGACTGTGTCTATAAGCATAGTTCTTCCTTACTTCAGTGAGCCCTAATTTAGCCTTTTGTTTCAGATATTAAGAGGTGGTCTTTTCCTTGGACACTTCTTAGCATCTGCTGCATTCCCCACAAAGTGTACTTTTTAGAAACTGTAAGTGTATTTTCACTGTTGGGGACCGGGTTTGGAAGATTGGCAAGACTGTCCTGTTACAAGTCCTTTGTCGCATATGATGGGGAGCCCAGTCCCATGATGCATTTCAGTGTGTGCTCAGCAGCTTTCCAAATGAATGTGCAGTTGCCCAAGCCCAACTGGGAAGTAGCTGGTATCATATGCCCTTTAAAATATTTTACTCAATACTCTTATGTTGATGTCCAAAAAACTCCCACTATCTTAGTTA
Organism: Macrotus californicus; assembly: GCA_007922815.1. Lineage (NCBI taxonomy): Eukaryota > Metazoa > Chordata > Mammalia > Chiroptera > Phyllostomidae > Macrotus > Macrotus californicus. Next base: position 31,505 of record VMDR010004650.1, read on the forward strand.
ACTATTAATACCTGTCCCTACATGCATTCTTCTATTTTAAAAAATTATCACTTTTTCTGCTCCCAAATACACATGGGTTTTGTGAAATATCCACTTCTGGTGGGGCTGTCCATGTTTAGAATGACTTTACCAGAGCTCGTCAATTAAAACCATTAAAAGGCACCTTCTTTCTTTCCGTGCTAGGGGAGAATTGTGCAGCTACTGGACTGAGTTGGCTGTGATGTAAGAGGTGACACCTAGACACATGGGCCACAGCATGAAGTCCAGAGAACAAAACAGATTTGCCTACAAATTTAAAAGCCCCCCGCCCCGTAAATTAAAGTAGCTGTCTTTTCTAACTGTTTGTTTCATCCAGCACTGCACTAAACAAGTCCAACATTTTGATTAATAACAAACCTAAGCCCAGAGGAAAGAAGGGGCTATCAGCTTACAAACGACTTCAGCTTTAATATCATAATACTTAGCATGGCTGGTTGCTCAGCAATAACATTTAATCTTTAATAGGAATAAAAGCATAATCAAAAATGTCTCACCCATTTATCTTTCAACATGCTTCAATCACTTCATTTTCAAAAGCAAATGAAACAGTTACTCTGATTTTCAGCATAATAAACTCCCAACCTGTGTGCCTCCGTAAATCACAGATGGCGTGAACTGAAAGCACGCCCGCATTTTACAGTCTCCCATGAGGAAGCACATGCAGACGCACACTACAGACTTAACTCGTATACGTGTGGGTCTGGTAGTTTACAGTTTTGTATGTGCCAACAACGCAAAGCTATCCACTTTGTGGCTGGTCATGGAATTGGCCCAAAAAGAGGAGTGAATTTTTAGGAATTAAGTACACGATGGTCATTTACATATGAAAATTTTATAACTTGTTCACTTGAAGGCAAAGATAAAAATTTAGATCTTATTAATAAAAAGTTTTACATAAACTCAGATCGTTAATAAGAGCACTAACTTCAGTGTGTTACAGAAATATGGAGGATCACCATTTTCATAAAGATTGTGTTTGATGGGGAAGTTTGTGTGTTTTTTTTGTGGTGGTTGTGAGACTGTGTGAGATTACAAACAAAAGTAAACAACACATTCTTTGAGCAGGACCCGGACCTTGAATAATCTCACCAACTTGACAACCAGTTTTTAATGTTTTCATACAGCTGTGAAATTAAGATATGACAGCAATTCAGGTGAATGGGAAATGCAACACAGGTAACTGATTCTCAGACAGATATTAAGAAACTCAAACTAGAATTCCAACATTAATAATTCACTTCTGGCTGAAATAAATTTAAATTATTTGTGCATATGTAATGAAAACAGCTATCTTTTCCACTGGGAATTCTATAAACCACTGCTACCCATTTCCAAATTTCCCTAATTTAGGAATTTAGTTAGCACTCAACCCTAGATCTTGCTGCTCTACACCTGTACTATTTCTCCTCCTTATGATCCTTCAAAGGCTCCAAAATAACTTCCTTACACATTTCCTTTATAGCATTCCTTTGAGCAGGAACTACCAGCTATTGTATTAGACTGAAATGCCTCAGCCTGACCCTTAAAACCCTCTAACAATGGGATCTTCCTCTCTCACCAACCTCATTCGTTTCTTTCATCAGCGCTCACCATTCTGTAATTGCCTGTGTACTTAATTGCGAACAGACTGTCAGTTATTCGAGACAGTTTGAGTCTTGTTCACAGCTGTATTCCCAGCGCCAAGAAGGATGATTTGTGCTATGAATCAAAGCCTTCAGACCCTTTGTATGGGCCAGGCCTGCTGGCTGGTACTAGCTGGTTTGCGAAACTAACACTTGACCCTGCTTTTGTGGGTGGGGACTGTCATTTACTTCTATGATAAACTTCTAAAATGTCTAAGAGACTCTGCAGGAAGTCTCATGCTTAGCACACACAGCCCACCTTTCCCTGACTTTGCAGAGCTCAGCACATGCGTGGGGCTGGTCCCCATTTCCTAGGGCACCCAAAGGAGAACTAAGCAGGGTATTTTTAAAGGAGTGTTTCTCAAAGTCTCATCTTGGAGCCCTGCATCAAATGTAAATTCTTCTATGATTCTCAATTCACTTTTGACACTGTCAAAAATATCAATGGCAATTTGGTTTAAGTTTTTTGACATTTGCCTATGATTTCATTTGCCAGAATATATTTAAAAATTGAATTGAATGATTCTTTCATTTCTGTATTTTAACCATCAAAATATAGTATTTAGGTAAAAGCTATCACTGATTTATCTAACTTCAGGTTCCCTTTTCACAAATGTTCAAGGCTTCTTTAGGAATTAAGAAGTTAAAAATTTAAAGAACCAGACCTATGAAAAAAGCATGAATTTTTTTTCAATATAGATAGTAGAGACGATATTAATTCATAAGAAGAGACAAAGAGATAAAACATGAATGAGTCCAGAGATCAAAGTATGTCAAAGGAAGTCTAGTGAAATGAGGTCACTGGCGTTCTTCCTGTCCAGCAGGATAGCATGGCACCGCGCAGAGAGGACTGTGGGAAACAACAGAAATACAGAAAAACACCAGACAAGTGGTAACCATTCAGAAGAGAGATTTAAATTTGACAGAAGAAAAGCAGGAATAAACAGAAATAAGTATAGGAAAGTCGGGCATTAGGTAAACCAAACAGAGAGGAAAATGGACGCTGGCCTTTGAAAAAAGAACAAAAGATGAAAACCCATAGATTGTTTTTTACTGTTCACCATAAACAAGGGAAACCCTCCTTTGCTTTGAACGTTGAACAAATGTTAATATTTCCCCCTCAGTTTGGGGTTTTGAAAAGCCGACTCTTAAAAATGACTTGTTTCCCTCAGTTAAAAAGAAAAAAAGAAACTGCATTACAGAGTATCTTTCATAGATGTTGAGTATTGATGGATTAAATGTGAAAGATGAGATTTTCAAAATATCTTCAGCAACACAGGAATGCAGTTTCTCGGCTTTCCTGCCTATCTCATATACTGGACAGTTAGGATGTAGTTGGAAAGATTGAAGAGCCTTTCCAGAATAGATCAGTGATATGCATTCTTACACCTGCCCTGGGTTTAAACAACTGCTCGGCCAATAGCATAATCTCTGGCCAGTGAACCAATAAAAAACAGGGAAGGTGGAGTTCCCAAAGAGGCCCAGTGAGCAGCCGGGTTACATGACCATCTGCCTGTCTCTGAAAACAAACCCATGAACAGAGCAAACTGCCTGAGCATGACAGAAGCCTACTTCAGGGCAAACTATATGAAAGTAGAGTCAATACAGAGGGGTTTTCTTCTTCCAGAAGAAAAATGGCAGAAAAAGAGGTGATGTCAGGGATTAAATAGGGGGCTTGGAATTAAAATAACCACCTTTCCAGGGTCAGCAACTGTGGCAAGACCTGCCTTCTTGCAGCACTGTTTACACTCCTGTGTGAAATGAGCACACTCACCAGGACACCTGGGGGCTAAGGACATTCCTCCTGGCTTCACTTTATCGCTACCTAACACTTGGCTAAGACGGAGGGATGGAAGCAAACATTTACATTATACTAAGCTTATGATTATATGCTTTCCAAAGTGATAATATTCTATTGCTTTCTATTTACATTATATTTATAACTGATGTCCTCCCTTTCTTTTTAGTACTAGTCTCGAGGAAAAAAAGACTATTTCATTAATGAGTAATTACTGCTCACTGTAAGGTCTCAAGTCTCAAGTTTATTTTATTTCAGAATGTTAAGAATTACAACAGAAACTAATATGCACCACTGCAACTTGTTATGGGGTTGACTAAGGAAAGGCCACAAGAACCATCAGACGTTGTAGAGACAGTATACACTCAGTGGTCATGCTGATGGCTCTAATGACAGTCATTTCTCTCTAGTCGGATCTAGAGAAACAAATTCTTACAAATATCCACGACAACACTGTACCTGAAAACAGCAAAACAATTATTGAGTGCCAATTGTTCCAGACATCCTGCTAAATCCTTTAAAAATAGCATCTCATTTAATCCACAACCTAACCTACCAGGAAGGTTCTGTTATTACCCCCAGTTTACACATTAAAGAACAGGGTTGGAAAGGTTGTATGATTTGCCCAAGATCACACAGCTAGTCCACGTCCAAGTGGGGACTCAAACTCAGGTCTGACTCCAAATCTCACACTCGGCAGCACTCCGCTATTTATATTTCTATGAAAAATGACAAGTAAATGTGGCAGGAACTTCTTGTTCAAGTTAGGCAAACTTTTAAGTAACTTTTTGATTTTTAATTCCTCAAATAATACAGGAATTATAATATTAGGGACATGGACTTAATATCTTCTGTGATTTAAAGAGGGCTAGACAATTTTTGACCAAGAGTCAGAAGGTCCCGCAGTCACTGTTCGGCATCATTACTACAGTTGAGAACATCAACGGTGCCCCTTTATCTGAAAATGTGAAAAATACACAGGCTAGCTCAGTTTGCTGCAATACAAAATCACAAGAGACAATGTCTTCCAAAAAATAAACAGAATTAAACTATTGAGCCTGGAATGATAAACCACTTCTGAGTTCTCCAACAACTACATCTTGACCTAAGTTACTTAACCTTTCTGTGCCTCAGATTCTTGCCATGTAATTTGGGTATAAGAACAATATCTAGTTTACAGGTTTAAAAAAGATTGACTTGTGCTCTGTAAATGTTCAGTAAAGCTAGCTTCTTACTGTAACTTTTATTTCTACTAAAAAACATCTCAAGCCCAATATTTTACCCGTCATGGTCGACTGAATTATCTGCACACAAGGAACAGTACAATATTATTACATTTAGCTTATCTGCATTAATACCAGAAAGGAGAAGAGATATTAGTAATTCAAAATGGTGGGTAGTAGAAAGATCATTAATGAATGTCTTTGGAAAAGGATTTTGTGGTTTGCATTTGTATGTATCCATCCTAGATGTCCTGGAGATTCACATCAAATAAAATAAAAACAACAGGTTGTCTTACTTTTGCAAGAGGTCGTATGACTTTGTTAATCCTTTGTGCTGTTGTTCGGTACCAGAGAGATGGAAAAAAATCTGATCAAACGTCTCATAAACACAGTTATATACTTACAACAGAAAATGGCAATCAAATATCCTAGATTCTGTTCTTTTTTATTCCTCATGCTACTTATTTTCCACACGTGATCTTTTCCATCACTTTGAAGGTAGGGGGTTTGTCTAAAGACTGATTATTTCCTTTTTGGCACTAGGGCTGTAATTCAGGTAGCAGCCACCTGCTACATAATGGGGCCTTTTTATTGATTCCATGGTCAATTGTCTAAGCTTTTTCCAGGTGTGGTTAACTAACAAAAAATAATTATAGCACATTATCCAGCTGCTTAAGCTTTTAAAGGAAAAATATGTGTTGAAATATAAAGGTCCAACTTGTTTACCAGACACTATATGGTATTATATTGCTACAGTAATTTAGCAGTGAGGTATTGACCCAGGAAAAGACAGAAAAATCCAAGGAGGATAATAAAAGTATATATATATATGTAAGGCCTTACTCTGTGATTAAGGACACGTTTAACATCAGTGGGGAAACACAAGATTACTCACTGGTGGTGGTTAGTAATTTAGAAAAAAACCCAAAGTTATAATACTAACATAATGTAATGCACCAAATCAATTCCACGTGGATTAAAGATGTCAAAATAAAGGAAAACAAAACCATAAAAATACCAGAGAAAGCTATACCTAGGGATTTATACGACCCTGGGGTTAAGAAGACCCGAATAATGACACGGGGCGGAGAACATGAAGAAAAAGGTCACCTGACTTGGCAAGGCCAACTTAAAGCTCCGTGTTAAAAACAAAACAAAACAAAAACCTCCAAAAAAACTGTCAGGCAAGGACAAACTGGTAAAACTATTCAAACCAAAAAATAATATCCTTAATATTTAAGAACTTTTGTAAATCAACGAGATAAATAATCATTAGGCTGTACAATTAACAACCACAATCACAATAATAAAATACAAACGGTCAACTAACACATTTTAAAAGTTCAACTTTACCAGTAAACAAAGAAACACAAAATACAAGTTAGGAGAAACTGGCAAAGATTGGTATACCTATACCTGCTACCTGTGATGTATTACAACACATACGTGCTTCATAAGACCTAGAGTACGGAGAAACTAGCAACTTCATTCACTGCTGGTACAGGTATACATGATTCAACTTTCTGGAATGTCATGTAGGAAAAAATGTCATCAAAGGCAAACCTGAGCTGACAGAAATCAGAGTGACTGGGGGCCGGGGACTGGCTGGAGGGGACCTTCTGGGTAATGTAAATATTCTACACCTTGGATTGGTAGTGTTTACATGAATGTATACAACGGTTAAAACTCATCAAAGTAAACAGATACAAACTGTATTTTCTTATATTTAAATTACAACTGAAAAAAGAAAAACATATGACTCAGCGGTTTTATTTCCTTCAGGCCAACAAAGTAACAGTGAATTTGCAAAATATTTAATTGCTGGCTTAGTCACTGAAGAAGGCTTATCATAAAAAATTGGATGCATTTTTCCATTCTTGGAAAAAGTTTATATATAAATATATGAGGACAGATTAAAAGCATTTAATAATGATTATTTGTGGGATATAAAATTACTAGTGTTTTTCTTTTCTGTCCTTTTTTATAATGTTTTATATATTGAACACATACACAGAAATTAGGTTATTTGAAAAATCAATATGACTATTAGTATTAACTTCATGTAGTAACTCTGGAACATAAAATGACACATTGTTTAAAACTGCCTTTAAAGAAATACAAACACTACATGCAAGTTATGCATCTTCTTACTACTTTGGTGTTCCTACCCTGTTTGAAGCATTTCACTTTCAGATACAGTTAAAGTACCAGAGTGCTTGTTGATGACTTCTTGACCTCCTGTACAGAATGGAAACTTTTATACTAGCTTGGCTGTTATCTGGAACTACCATTGTGAGATGCCTTTTTACTATATGTGCTAATCCCAAGGACCCTTGCTCTTTAAATTTTCTTTCCAATAGAAATAAACCACTTATGCTTACATAGCTTTTATCTGTTCCAAAATGCTGTCTGCTAAAAAGAAAAAAATTTAAAAAAAGATTCTGGAGAGAGTCCAAAATCCATGACGGTGCAGCCCCGGCACAGAAAAGGTACCTGTGACCACCCGCCTCTTCCTACATGACCGCTCCATTTGCATGTGCTAAGTTCTGCAAGCCTCAGCATTTCATGATCTCCACTGAGCACTAGCAAACTTAATGTGTATTTCTACATTTCTTCTAGGTCACAGATAATCTATTGGAAGTAATTTACCATTCACCTTTTCCTTATAAGTATTTTCTCTGAGGTTGTTAGAAGAGGGCTGTACAAGTGACACTCTGCCCATTTAATTTAGACTGTTTAGTTTGTGCTGCTTTGTCAGGCTGTACCAACACTACCGCAGTCCTGTGCATCCTCCTCTCTTTCTTACACCTAATATTTCCTGAGCATCTCCTCCAAGTCAGGCACCATGCTGACTACATTACACGAATCATCTCACTTCATTCTAACAATAACTCTGAAGTAGGTTTGTTACAGGTGAAGAAATTGAATCTTACAGGCCAAGTTTCCAGTGAGGGGTGCATGAGAGGCAACCACACATTGATGTTTCTCTCCCTCTCTTTCTCCCTCCCTTCCCCTTTCTCCAAAAAAATAAATAAATAAAATATTAAAAAAATAAGTTATTCAGATTAATTAATAATATTATCTAAAATAAATGAGTAGAAGTCACTTATACCTGACTTTAAATTAAATACTCATCTTTACTTGCTCAGGACATGTTGCTTGCTCAGGTCACTCAGCAGTCACTGTCAGAGCAGGGATTTGAACCCAGGCAGTCTGATTCGACAGCCCAGGCTGTACACAGGAGATAGTTTGATATGTGGGATTACAGAGAGCCTGCGTGATGGTGCATTTCTTTAAAGGAATGTGGAAGGCATTCCACAGATGAGAATGGGTGATAAATGCTGTAACCAGCTCCAGAAGACATATTATTTAGAATCAAAGGTCTCCAAAAGTGAAGAAGAAATTTTTTCTTATCCCACCGATTATTACTTCACAGTGAAATCACTGTTGGTAGAAGCTGGTATTCTGGAAGCATTATGCACTGTTATGTGTGATCCACAATCTCACCATTTACTACTGTGTGATCTTGGGCAAATAACCTAATTTCTTTGAGCCTCAATTTCCTCATCTGTAGAATGGAAGTAATACCGAGTATCTGATGGAGGTATAAGAAACAAATCCACCACAACTGGCCCCTAACCTATGGGCCCCATGAGGCTCTTACGAGGGTTAAGGAGAGAAGACAGCATAAAGGTCCCAACAGGGTGCCTGAAATACAGTCGACCCCAGTACAACGTCAAGGGGGTTGGTTAGGGTGCCAACAAATCTGTAACTTTGGACTCCCTCACACTTAATTACGGTTGGACCTTCGTGTTTGTGAATTCAACCAACCTGACAGCAAAGGTAGTATTTTTGATTCGTGGTTGGGAATCCCTGGTTTGGAAACTGCAGTTGGCAATGCAAAAATAGTGTTTCAATTCATGGCTGGTGGAAGCTGAGGATGCAGATGAAAAGGGCTGACTGTACTTACTGAAAAAACAGTCTGCATACAAGTGGACTCTTGCAGTTCAAACCCAAGCTGTTCGAAGGTCAACTGTAGAGCATATGCAAATATTTGCTTCAAGAATTAATTGGTGAGATCCAGAACCACCATCATCTCCTACTATTGATAGAAGAGTAAGAGTAAAAAAGGCATAAAAAAGATGAGTATTTAACTTAAAGTCAGGTATAAGTGACTTCTACTCATTTATTTTATATAATTAATTTTATTAATCTGAATAACTTATTTAAAAAATACTTTATTTATTTATGTTTTTGGAGAAAGGGGAAGGGAGGGAGAAAGAGAGGGAGAGAAACATCAATGTGTGGTTGCCTCTCATGCATCCCCCACTGGGGACCTGGCCCATAACCCAGGCATGTGCCCTGACTGAGAACCGAACTGGTGACCCTTTGGTTCACAGGCTGGCACTCAATCCACTGAGCCACACTGGCCAAGGCTGAATAATTTATAACTGGCTAAAAAGATACTTAACCAGTGGTTTTAAAAGAAAAAATAAAATTTCACATTAAAGTACTTCTTCATATGTGCCAAAAAAAGTCTGTGAAAAAGAAATGTTCTACAACCCCTCTGCCCCCAAATGAATCTAGACACAGTCTTTAGATCCTTCACAAAAATTACCTTAAAATGGATCACAGACCTAAATGTAAAATGCAAAAGTATAGAACTCCTAGATGACAACATAGGAGAAAACCTACATGACTTTGGGTATGGCAATGACTTTTGAGATAACACGAAACGGGCCATGTGTGAATGAAATAATGGATAAGCTGGACTTCATTAAAATTAAAAATTTCTGCTCTGTGAAAACCAGGACCAGGAGTGGGGGAGGGAGGTTATGGGACTGGGTGGGAAAGGGGAGGGGATTAAGAAGTACAGATCGGTAGTTACAAAACAGTCATGGGGATGTGAGGTACAGCACAGGGAATACAGTCAATAGTATTCTCGTAACTATGTGTAGCACCAGGCGACAGTAACAGAAACATTGAGAGGACACTTTGCAAGGTATGTTTTTCTAACCACTATGTTGTCCATCTGAAACTAAAACAAAATAAATTTGAAAAAAAAGGAATAAAACCATAAAGAAAACAAGAAAAACAATGTCAGAAAAATGAGACAAGCCTTAGTCTGGGAGAACATATTTACAAAAGACATCTGATAAAGGACTGATACTCATATATACAAAGAACACTTGAAACTCAACAATAAGAAAATGAACAGCCTGATTAAAAAGTGGACAAAAACCCTTAGCGGACACCTTACCAAAGTAGATATACAGAGGGCAAATGTCATGTGAAAACATGGTCAACACCACGGGTCATTAGGAAATTACAAATTAAAACAGCAATGAGACACCCCTACACACCTGCTACTAGAAAGGGCAAAACCTGTAACCCTAACACCGAGTGCCAGTGAGGACGTGGAGCACCAGGAGCTCTCTTCACTGTTGGTGGAGACACAAAATGGTGCAGCCACTCGGAAAGACAGGTGGGCAGTTTCTTACAAAATTAAACATATGACACAGCAATCATGCTCCTTGGTATTTATCCAAAAACTTAGGTTTACACACACATTCGTAGCCGCTTTATTCATCATTGCCAAACCTGGAAGCAAACAAGACGTCCCTCACGAGGCAAGTGGATAAACCAGATGATGAAGTATTACCCGGCGCTAAGAAGAAATGAGCTGCACGGTCATGAAAAGACAGGGAGGAAACTTGTGTAAGTTCCACATTTCTACATGGAAGAGGACAATCTGAAAACGCTACATAGTGTGTGATTCCAACTACACGACATTCCAGAAAAGGCAAAATGACACAAGTGAAAGAATCAGTGGTTGCCATGGTTAGGGGAGAGGGAAAGGCGAACAGTCAGAGCACAGAGAATTTTTAGGGTGGTGAAACTCTTCTGTAGGATACTGTGATGGTGGATACATCTCATTGTGCATTTGCCCAAACCCATAGAAGGCACACCACCAAGAGTGAACACTAATGTACGAACTTGGAGCGATAGTGACGTGCAGTGGTGCACCAACGTATGAACCTGGAGGGATAGTGATGTGCAGTGGTGCACCACTCTGGAATCACTAACGTATGAACCTGGAGGGATAGTGATGTGCAGTGGTGCACCACTCTGGAATCACTAACGTATGAACCTGGAGGGATAGTGACGTGCAGTGGTGCACTACTCTGGATTTGGGATGGCTGTATGTGTATGGGGGGAATGCAGACAGGCAGAGCCCTGTACTTTCTGTTCAGTTTTGCTGTGAACCTGAAACTGCACTTAAAAATATATTTATATTTTTAAATATAAAGTGTATTTATAAAGTTTATGATACACTTTGTAAAATAAAGTCTATTGAAATTTTTTCGCCTGGCTGGTGTAGCTCAGTGGATTGAGCATGGACTGTGAACCAAAGGGTCTCTGGTTCGATTCCCAGTCAGGGCACATGCCTGGGTTTTTGGGCCAGGTCCCCAGTGGGAGCCACGTGAGAGGCAACCACACATTGATGTTTCTGTCCCTCTCTTTCTCCCTCTCTTCCCCTCTCTCTAAAAATAAATGAATACAACTTAAAAAAAATTGTTTTTCTGAAAAAGTAATCTCCAGGTTTCAATGGCAAATTCTACCAGATACTTAAAGAAGAAATAACACCAATTTTATACCATCTTTTTTTCAGAAAATGGAAGAGCAGAAACATTTCCCTTCTTTTTTGAGGCCAGCCTTACCCTGATACTCCTACCAGACAAAAACAGCAGCAGAAGAGAAAACGATAGAGCAGCATCCCTCATGAACATAGACAGAGAGGTCATCAACAAAGAGTTAGCAATTTTAACTCAGTGAAAAGAAAAAGAAAAATACACCACAACCAAGTGGGATTTATTATGTGACAGCAAGGCCATGTGAGATTTAAAAATCAATGAGTGTAATTACTCTATTAATAGCCAAATAAGAAAAAGCACATGATCATATTAGTGCATAATAGTATTTGATAAAATTCAACATCATTCATGTTAAAAACTCTCACCACACTAGAAGATGAAGGGAACTTCCTCAATATGAGAAAAGGCATGTACAAAAAATCTGAGAAGAGATTTTCAGAACCAAGAACAAGATTACTCAAGAGCTGAGGACCTTCAGAAGAAGAGTTACACTGAAATCTGTACCAGTTTTATTAAACATAGAAGCAAGTCAGACTGTTTGTATTTCTTAAAAGTTTACAGAGAAAAGCATTTCTCCTGAAGTGTTACTCTCTTTCACTAAGCACTGCAAAGTGCCTTAATTAAGTCTTTGAGATAATAGCCCTAAAGGCAACTCATAAAATGATATTTACTTGGGAGCATAAACTGGAATGACATTTGGAAAGGGCAATTTGAAAATATTTTGCAGAAGCCTAATATGTATACCCACTGACTAAGAATTCCAGTTTCAGAAATTTATCCTCAGAAAACTGGCAATGACAAAAATACAAACATGTTCATTACAATGTTGTGTATAATAAGAAAAGAAAAAACTGGAAAGAGTCTGAATATCCAACAATGTGATCAAGTACATTGTGGTTCAACATACTTTGGAATAGTACATGGCCATAAACAATTATTTTAAAATTATATCATAAAGTTATGTATGGCACAGAAAAATATTCACTGTACATTGCTGAGGGAGAATGCAAGTTATAAAATTGTGGCATTACATGATCTCATTTCTGCTTAAAATATGTCTACGCATAAAACTATCTGGAGGGATAGATACATGTATAAATTAATAGTGTTTACTATTGAGTTTTGGATCACAGGTGATTTCTACTTACTTTTTCCGAGGAGTCTGTATCCTGGTTTTCCACAGTAAACGTATTTTCCTTATATAAATGAAATATTAAAATGTCTACTGGAGGCAACCATGTAATTGTCAGCGTTTTCCTAACTCATAAAACTGAATACTGCAGGTACTATGGAAGAGTGGTGGAGGGCAGAGAGAGGAAGGGGAAGAGGGAGGCAGGAAGACACACCTGTCTCGTGCCTCATTTTTCTTGTGTATTTGTTGCAAAGTTTTAGGTTGATGTTAGATTTAACTATCTGGAAACAACGTTTAATGGAGCACAGTAGTGAACCGTTAAGGTTCACAGGATCGCAACACAGTCGCATAGGTTTAATTTCCTTCCCTTGGAATGCCGATTTTGTTGCGTAAGGAGCAGGTGGCTTTCCTTTTTATACGTCTCCCCACTGCCTTGTCAGACACAGCTCTCTCAGACCTTTTTTGGGAGCTAACCAAGTTTTATCTAAACAAACCCAAAATGACATATGGACTTCATCCACACAGTCATGTGAATCCTTTGGCTGACGGCTCCAGCCATGTATCTAATTGTTTTATCAAACCCGTGCTTGAGAAGGGTCCTACGAGGGTGTAATGCTGTGGGGAGAAGGGACGCAGTGGCAACGGGCCTGAGCTGCTACGCTGGAGTCTGGTGCCCAGCACTGCCACCAAGTATGGGCGGTACATGTCCCCACAAAGGGGAGCATCCTAACAATGTCGAGTGAAAAGTTTCTATCATGCATCTCAGCTTAGGTCTACGAATAACCCTTCTTTAAATGCCTTGTCAGACAGTGAAATCTGGGAATAATTATCAAACACCATATATAGTGTTTACAATAGAATCATATTTCTTTTCTTTCTCTCCCCCGTCCCACCTTTTTTTTTTTTTTTTTGCATAAAAAATAGAATGCTGCTGAATGGCACCCAAATGTCTGTTGTATACCATGCCAATACAGCAGCCCAGCCAAAAATGTGAATAGAACCGTTCGCCAAGCAAAAGAAAACATAACAAATTGGTAATGGTTTCTATCTTGACAGAAAATGAAAATGATCCCTCAATGTGTGGTCACTCATGCGGACACATAAAAATGTCTTAGAAGCAATCATTTTACCTCAGATAACAGACCCTGACAGGGCAGTACAGCGCTGGCTGACTTTCACTTCTGAGAAGAGCGGCAACCGTGACCTACAAAATACTCTGGGAGCCGTGTAATTTATGCATAACACACATGCTCATGCCACACACTCCTAAGATTTTCTGTAAATCATTCTGAGTACAAGACTGCTTTTCTGAGTGGGGTCTCCTTTGTGAGGGATGATCTAAATCACTAGAGATTTGATAAAGCTGAACTGGTTCATTTATGAACAGAAATGATGTTGGTTATAAGGCTACAACATTTCAATAGCCTACATTGCAATCAAAGAGCATTATATAAGGGCCCTGGGTACTATATATGATTCTGTATAGTGCCTTGGATACTGAAGCTATTTTATGAGATGTTAGATAAAACAAACACCAAAAAAAAATGTGCAGGTATATAGTGTACGGTTCTGATTTTCTGTCTAGGAAACTGCAATTAAAAGTAGAAATGAACCCCCTGAAGACAGGGTGATGGTTCCTTTAACATATTTCCCTTTCCTTGACCACTTATTTTTGTTCTGCGAGAACTGGCCAACATCACTGACCAGTGATTTTCTCCACTAACTAGTGCAGTTTTCCCATTTGTTTAATTTTCTGAGCACTTTAGAACAGTGACTACACTGTGAAATCACATCAGAAGCAAGAATGACACTGTTAAAAACACTAATTGATATCTGAAGCTAAGGAGGAATTCAGAATGAGAAAACACTGAACCAAAGAGGTTAGGAAGAACCTGGGGAGGTAAATGGTCTTGCCAAGTTGAGAGTCAATTTGAGTCCTGTAGGTTATGAGTTTCAAATGGAACTTCTGGGTTTAAATTTGTTGGTGACTTTCCTGCTCAATAAAAATGGACTTAAATGGCTTATAAAAAGGTTAAAAAAACTTATTGGGCATCAAACTGCTCTTACAAAACACCCTTTTGATGAGTTAAGTGTAAATGGATCAGAAACACATGGATCATATTTCCTTAAGAAATGTGTATGGATTCAAAACCAAGGGGAAGAGGGCTTAGTAACACACGTGTGTGTGTGTGTGTGTGTGTGTGGTGTGACTGAATCCAAAACATTTAAAAGATATTTTGAGACATTCAAGGAGTCCAAAATAGAACGAGACCTGTCCAGTCATACAAAAACCAGGAGTTCTCCACTATGCAAAGCACACTTATCTCTGTGGGCCCATCAACACTCACTGGGCCTTCGCCTTCGGCACAGAATTATGGGAGGGGCCAGCTTCTGTCTTTAAGCAACTCAGAAGTTGAGTAGAAATAAATATGTAAGTAATACAAACCTATTAAAAGAGAACCAGGGTTTTACCAGAGTCTGGCATCGTAGCCCAGATCACACAGAAACTGTGTATAGATAAGCACACAAGGACTTTAGGGCCCCAGGGTAGGCAGGATTCATTCCACTCAAACCACCATCCCCTCAACCCTTTTGATTAAAATTATATATAGTTGCCGAGTCTCACTTGCTTAAATGTTTTCTTAATGAGTGTTTTTATGTCCTTTTTTAATGTGTGTCTCAGCCCTTTTTCCTCCACCCTCTAGATTTGTGAGTGCTCAACAAATCTTGCTGACTGGTTTCCTGGAGGACGGGAGAGTTGAACAGAGTCCTGAAGTGGGAGAGATGCTGTCTGGCAGAGAGGAGTGAGGTTATGGTTCTGGGTTCGGGCAGTGGCACATGGGACAGTTCCGAGGCTCCAAGGGTGAGTCATGTGTGGGGGTGACCCACAGGCTGGCTTGCAGCAGTGTGCCTCAGCCAGGGTGCAGTGGGAGATGCAGGCAGTTAGGTGTGGGCAGGCCTAATATACTACCTGTGAAGTCAACTGAAGGGCAGAGGAGTGTGATAAGGAAAAGCACAATTCTTATTCTTTCTTTCTTTTATTTTGCCAATATAGGATAAAGTGGTAAGCACAGGGCAAGTGCAAGTCAGTAACTCCTTTATTTCTTATCAGGGTTTTAAACAGCTGAGAAATATCCAAAGATAATAAGTTAATTATGCATGCATTGCTAGGATCCTGTAGGTCATAAATTTGAAGGGGAACTTAGTAGGATTATGAAAGGGATTACTGAGCTCTGAAATAGTGGTTAGAAAGTATGAAAAAATTAATGATTTAGAATCTTGGAAGGCTGTTTTTTTAGTTGTTTAATGTGGGTCTTATCTTGACCACAATATTAGAAAGTTACTTAGGGCAGAGACAGTGTCCTGTAATTCTTGTGGATTCTGTCCTAGCCAGCACAATGCTGGGAACATACCACACACTCAATACACGCTTCCCCCAGTGAAGTGAGGTCAAGGGTGCTGAGGCCCTATAACAGTGAGGGTGTGACTGAAGGTAAAGTCTGAAGAAAGCACCAGGGATGATGCAGTGGAAATGTCCTAACTGTCTCTGCTCTGAGCCTAGCGGTTCACGGTGAATGGACAGAAATCAATACTCTTACCAGCCTTCATCATCTTCCACTTCCACTTCAGAAATGTTGTTTTCAGGAGTTTCAGCAATTGCTTGCGTGAGTTTTGATTTAAACTGGTTCAGCAGTGCAAGGGTCTGAAAGAAGAACAAGATCGCTAAATTTCTGATAAGGAGAAATATAATTTTAGAAGAGACACTTAAATTAGTTAGGAAAAAACACATCCTACCAGGATAAATTTTTAATTTTGAAGGAAAATAATATAGAATGGCCTTCCAGCTGCAACAGTGATTGATATTCACAAACCTTTACATCACTCTGTTTGTACTTGCAGATATATCACCTCAAAGATACAGGATTACTTTCTTACTTGGGGATCATAAATTTGCTCATATAGAAGACATTTAAATTTTAAAGTGCACGCTCATTACCCATAGCTAACTTTTTAATGTCCACAAGACAGGGAGTCGCTTCATTAAGATGTGTAAAATCAAAACCAAACACCAACAAGTAGTGTATTTTCACTGAACAGATTTCTAAAAATGTAAGCATATCAATGTTGGGAAAGGCAAAATGAATTTTATTTTATTACCAGAACACATTAACTGCTGTAAGATGGGTAAAATGGAGTGATATTTTTAGAAAACTCTTCATATGTACTAGAAACTTCAGAGGATCATTACTTTGATTCGATAATTCCAACCCTGGGAACACAGGTAAAAAAAAAGCTCAAACACAGAAAATGGCTTATGCAGAAGGTCAATATGCAGCAATAGTCACCTGAGTGGGAAATGGAAATGTTAGATGTATATCAATAAAGATCTAGATACATTTTGGTAGAAAGTAATGACTATACTATTACAGTCATTAAAAATTTTATACATGAAGCATTATGTTCTATTGTTAAGTGAAAAGAGTAGGATATAGATACCAAGATGGGAATGTTTTCTTAAAAAGGGACCATTCCTCGGAGTCTTGCTGGGCCCCCACGCCCTTCATGGGCGAGAGGAGGTAATGAGGCTCACTGCTTGACGGTCATGCTATCTCCTGGCTGCACTCTAACAGTCTGCTCCAGAATTTGAGCAGAGAACAGAAGTTAGCAAAAAGTTTTATTATGCAGTGTTAAAGAGTTTATAATTAGGAAAATGGAATAAAGTGCTATCTGTATATAAAAATCAAAATACCTAACTCAAATATGGGTACACGGAATTCAGCACTAAAATAGATTTCACAAGGAAAAAGCTGTGTAACAGCTCCATATGTGAACACCAGGTATACTAAGGAGTCGCAATAAGTTGCTGGCTCCAGGATTTATCCAGCAAATATCATTGAGACCACAGTTCAGGAGAAAATTAAGAAGGCTTTGTTGGTGTAGAACCTAAACTCAATAAAGACAGGCGGTGTCAAAATAGAAAAAAGGGCAGCTATTGCTAAAAAATGCTAGTGTAATGTGCCTTGTATGTTTCTGCAACATTTAATGCCTGGACAACAACGGAAAATATGCACATTACTATGCTGCGGAATGAGATGAGTTTGAGAGAAAAACTATAAATTCCTGTAGAAGATCCTCACAGGCATTCCGAGGGCTGCCTGGTATGTTAGGGTTTAGATATTTTATTCATTTCTAGGGTAGTAATTATAGGATTAAGTTCTTTAAACAATGTTAACAGATAAAGCATCCCTTGTTTTTAAACCTTATTTGTAAAAATAAATATTTTTGCTTATAAACTTTTACTGTATTTACTTTAAAATAAGAAAAAGATTTATTGTAGAAATATTAGAAAATAGGAGAAAAACAAAAAAATATCTATTATACTACTCCTCAGAATAACCATTGTTGACATTTTGGTATATATATCCTTCAAGCATTTTATGTGTTTTTTTGTGTGTGTATGTGCTTCCATACTTATGTCTATATTATATAAACATATGTCTTCAAACGCACATCTCTCTGTCTAGGACTTAAAGGTAAATCTCATCAATTTTTAATGGTGGACTTTTGTACACTTGGAAATCTCTTTTCTGAGGGCATAAAGAAAAATGAAAATAAAGGAGGCTTCTTAGTGAAATGAAATTTTAAAACTTCCTAGCAAATTACACTAGACCTGGATCTTTTTCCTTGAACTGAAAGTGGCAAGGCAGTCTGTTTTTAGAGCCAGTTGATGTGCTGCTGGCATTTCCTCAAAGACGCGGGCGGCGACACACAAAAACCATCCTCTGGGCCTTGCTTAGCGTCTCCTCTACTCAAGATTGGGCTTTCTTTAGCTGTATTCTAAAGGCAAGAGAGCACACTAGGCAGAAAAGCAAACATCACAAAAATGATGGGGTAAAATACAGGACGAAGAAGATGGGATTGCATGGAGGCATTTCTGTTTGGCATCCAGAGGGGAATTGGTCCTCTGCCTTTAGCTGAAGGGTAAATGGCCAACCACTAATAGCATAGCTCTTCAGCACAGCTAGATCCTTCCCAGCACGGAGAAGCTGTTTTGAAGGGATCCTGCCTTGGGAGATGTTGTGCAAACGTAACAACACACAAGAGTCTCTCAAATGGCCTCTGAGTCTCCAGTCCTGTCCGGGGTCCAGTCCATTCTCCTGACTGCAGCCAGGTTGGAGGGATCTTCTCAAATTGCAAATGAGATCATTATACTTCCTTCCTTTGATGGCTGCCCATTGCCCATAGGATACATCTAAACTCCTCATTAAGGCTCAAAAATACCTTCTTTGCATGAGCTGGCTTCTGCTTACCTCTCCAGCACCATCTCTCTCTTTTTCATTTATGTTCTATTCATACTTAACATCTTTTAGTTCTCATTCTGTTCCTTTTGTCTAGCCACGCATCTCCTATTCAACCTTCAAAGCTTAGCTGACAAATCGTTTCCTCAGGGAGGCCTTCCCAGATTCACAAGACGTGTTAAGTCCTACTATTACACCTTTACAAGTGCTTGGTACCTAAGCTGTCATAACGCTCACCCCTTTTATTGGTATTACTGTATTTGCTTAACAGCTCTTTTCCCTGATAGCTCAGAAAGGGCAGGGATACGTCCAACCTTGATTACCACCAAATACAGTGAGTAGTACGTGGTAGGTTCCTTTTTTTCTTCTTTTATTGAATCTAGGTAGAGGGGAAGGGAGGGAGAAAGAAAGGGAGAGAAACACTGACTTGAGAGAGAAACATCAATCTGTTACTTCTCATATGTGCCTTGATTGGGACTGAACCCGCAACCCGGGCATGTGTCCTGACCAGAGACTGAATCAGGGACCTTTTGCTTTGCGGGACAAATCTGAACCACTGAGCCACACCAGTCAGAAGGATATTCCATTTCTTTTAAAAACTGTACAAGTTAGTTATCTGCAACTATAATTTATTATACTTGACTTCTTCTTGAACTTTCCCTATGATTATTTTCATGCTAAGTATTGATGCATGCTTTCCTTATCAGTAATTAGGTGTCATTTATAATATATATTCTATGATAGATAGATAGATAGATAGATAGATAGATAGACAGATAGATATAAAAGACTTCGGTCTGCCCCTAGCTTTTCAAACATGAAAGGCTAAGATTTATTAAGTGCCAGGTGCTGCATGGTGTGCATGGTATTCTCCCAAATTGGTGGACTCCCTCTTTTTACTCTTGACTTCTTACAATCTTCCTATATTACTAACTTATAGATACAGGAATTACCTGCAAAAAAGCAGAACTTTGTAATATTATTTACAATAGAAATCAACTAGTAGACCAAATGCCTTATTTGTAGGCAATGTATCATGCAATTTCAGGTGGAGCTGGCTAGTCAGCTTGTGAGATGCTGAGCCAGAAGAGATCCCTTCATCATTTATAGTTGCTTCTTCTCTATTTCATAAAACTCACTTAGACAAAGGTTCTACCCGTGTATCTGATAACATGTGGGTTTACAAGATTCCTGTGCTTGATATGGGAGTACACGTTTAAAACCTGTAAGTTTTAGGCTTTTCTCTACAATGTCTGGAAAGAACTCTATCATCTGGACCTTTGCATGAGTGGCCAACGTCCTTGTCACCCAACCCTATATAAACACATGCTTTTTCATTGCTAAGAGGTAATGCTTCCCCTGGTGTATAATCAAATTAGGCTCCAATAACAACACCTGAAGACAACGGAAAGATAATGAATTACATATAAATTTAGGTTGTTAAATTACCTGGTCTTCCCGGGAAGTTCCCTTCTTTGGCTGCTGCTTCCGCAAAGCTTCATACTTCTGCTTTTCTCTTCTGTATTCTGCAACAGCACCACCTACAGCAGTGTCTTCCTCTGAAGAATAATAGATTATTCTTAGAATAAATGGTAAAAAGGCTCTGTGGTTTTCCTCCATTTAGTTTAAAAAACAACCAATAAACTCCACCAGCTTCACAGCTATTTCCTAGATTAGCAAGTGACTGATGTTAACTTATCAACCAATTTTATGAACATCTTTATTATATACTGCAATATTGTACTATTGCAGTACATACTGTACTATTGTAGTTGTTCTTATATTTGACTATAAAATCACCTATCTCATTTTTAAGACTTTCCTGAAATCAGCGATACTATGTTACATTATTCCCTTGCCTTATAAGATACGTTCTTTCAATAATGGTTGATTTTCCAATTACCTGCCACTTTTGTTCTCCAGTGAAAACAACAACAGTAACAACAGCAAATAACTTCAACATGATGGCATACTATACACATATATCTAGCAAATAAGTCAGTTAGGACAGTTACTAGAAGTAGACAAAAATTTTTTACTAAATTACAAATTAGAAAACGAATTGTATGGATTTGATTCTGCAGTAATTCCATATGAAGATTAATTCATATCTGGGTTCACATAATATAATTTTGCTTCAAAAACACAAGTCCTGTACTAACATTTTATATATACCTTATAGGTACACATATTAGTGAAAGTTCGTGACCCCCAAAATCCAAACCCAAAACAAATAGCCTAATGTCTCCTCACCTTGGACTGGCAAACCAAGATGAGCAGGGTGTAATCAAGAATGATAGTGATCTTCCCACTCAAGTCTGGGTTTGTCGTTTGCCTCTTTGTTACCGCATTTAAAGAATATTATTAATGTGCAATGTGTTAACAAGCACCCATTTTTTTCAAGAGATATTCTAGTTAAAAAAATGTGTGAACTAAGAAACAAGTAGTCTTTTTATGGCTACCTAATATCATGATTTTGATGTTGGTCAAAGGGTCCAAAGGTGTCATCGTGTGGGACAGATGAGTTTGGGAGGTTTAATGTACAGTAAGGTGACTATAGTTAATAATACAGCATTGTATAGTTGAAATTTGCTAAGGAGTTGATGCTAAGTGTTCTCACCACAACCCCCTCACACACACAAATTAACTACATGAGGCGATATGACAGTAATTAGCTTGATTGTGGTAACCATTTCACAATGGTTTCTCCATTTCTCAGTCTTCTGAGATAATTAATTGCCTGGTTTCAGGATGTCTTCTCACTCCTCCCGTTGTAATTTCTATCCCAGATGTACAGGCAAAGGACAGCTGCAAGGTTGTCTGGTCTTTCGTTATGTGCACCTGTGATAGCAGGATTAAGCCTGCGAAGGTTCCATCTGGACCACATGAAAGCTAATCCAACACCTTCACGTGGCACGACAGCCAAATGAAATGGTGTCTGCTGCACACCCCCAGCTGTGTAAAAACTCCGATCCAGTCTTCTATTTCTTAATGGGTATATCATATTAATATAAAGCCCTTCTAGTTATAAACGTGCGATCAACTATGAACGATCACAACACATTCACTTTCGCTGCTTCCATTTCTCAGCGGTACCTTCTGAGCGAATGTCCTTAGCTCCACATTTCAGTTCTCTAACTCTGTTTGCTCATATCTAACCAGTTTTTGAGAGGTAAACTGTCTTTGCTTTTGATAATTATGTTTTACAAAATTTCTAGATATTCCATTTGGTTCTGTTTCAAGTTCACCCACTCTATTTGATAGTCTTAGTCTTTTATTATAATTTTTATTCCTTAACAAATGTTTTAAATGATTTAAAACACACTTGTTATATTGTATTTTTCAGATTGTTCTTGGGGATCCTTCCATTGTGTCTTCTGACTCTCTCCCTAGAGTGGTAATTTCTCTATGTGCTTTCTAATTTTTAATTGTGAATTTACCTTCAGCTAGCACTGCATCTCCATTATGCTCCATGGATTCCCATGCACCTAAGATTGTGTAAAGATTTCTACAGGGAACTTCTGCATTTGTTTCTACCAAGCAACTAAGGGATTCTGTTGGTTCATTTTTCCCCAAGTTGATACCTTGGCTTAGAATTCCTGTACCGCCTAGGTAGTATACACTAAGACTTTGTAGCCATGCCTGGTAGAAGTTTAGAGTTTTGATTTTGATTTTTTTAGGACAGACTTTTTTTACCCCCCTCACACATAATTTTGAAAAATGACAAGCTTCTTTGTGGCCTGTCTGACCAGGTAGACAGTTTTTCTAGTTTCTACCTCTCTTGACCCAAGGCCACATCTCTGTCCAAGTGTGAGGTTAAAACCCAGCTTCCAGCTACCAGAGCCTACATCTGGTTGCAATATCCCCCTGGGCAACTATAGTGCCAGTTTGCCCATTTAAAGCTCTGGTTATGCCTCCTCTTTGGTTTTGGTACCTAGGAAATTTCTTCTCTGTTTCTCTCTCTCTGCAGCTTAGCTAACTATGTACTTAAATTGGGATATATCACATTTTATCCAGCATTATTGTATATTTGTGGGAGAAGGAAGTTCTGTGTTAACTCACTGCATGTTGCCAGAACAGAAAGTACCACATTTATTTCTCATGTGTCTGAATCCCTCTGAGTAAACAAAAATTGAATAAGTGACTGGACAATTTTAGTGACATAAAACTGGCCAATAAGTTACACAAGGAGTTTGAAAAATTCAGTTTGTCTAAGTACAGAGTGCTCTCAATGTACATGGGATGATAATTCATAAATTATAATGATGTAGCATGATGACTATTTGTCATTAACTGAAATTTCTATACAATGTATGTTAAATAGCTAGCAATGAAGAACAGGGAAAAAATTTGCTAAGGACCTAGTATAGGTGAGGCACCATGCACAGGCGCTTTGATTACCCACGCAGAAAGTACCTACAAACCTATTTTACAAACGAGGAAACAGAATTCAATCACAATGAGAACAGAAGTACCTCTGAACATATTTCACAGATGAGGAAACAGGATTCGATCCCAAACAGAATACAGTGGGGCTGGGATTTCAGCCCAGGTCTGTATGGCACTGAAACCCACACCGTGCCCCACTGTCTTCCACTAGAACTTCAGTTCAGGAAACACAATTTGCTGTGTTCACTGTATACCTGGCACTCTGAGAGTTGCTATGAACGATACCCAAAACATTTTAAGATAGGGTTTTTGATCTAGAAAGTAACTGAAAGGGTAAAATGAATGTAACATAAGTGAAAACAGTCAAGGTATCAGTCATTGATTGTAAGTGTCGAATTGCTGATTCGTGGGTAGAATGTCAGCCTTTTTTCTAGAGGGCTTAAAGCTGCCCTACATTTTAGTGTTGGAATAAAATTTTAAAAATGTCTTAGCTTTTTCTGAGATAAAATTAGGTGATATATATGCAGAGGCCTGGTGAAGAGAATGTCCAATACCACTACAACCATTAATTTATTACTAGAGTATCAGTTTACTGGGACATCTGGGGGATCTTCTAATCTAACTTTTCAATTTAAAGGTGAGTTACCAGAGTACAGGTAAATAAAGTTACTTAGTGTCCCATGTGAATTAGAAGCAGTACCTGGGCTAAAAACCTGTGTCCTAACTCTTAGTTTAGGTGGCAGTTTGTAGAAAGATTTTTGTCCTTGCTTGTTATAAAGAATGCTTCTAACCCCTCCTGTAAGAGTTAGTCAGAAACTTAATATTTGCTCCACTTGAATCTCTTCACTATAAAACCTTTTTGTTCTGAGCATAAAAGGGTGATGACTGCTCAGTTATAGGTTACTTAGCTAGTGAACCAGTGGTATCCACCTACAAGTCTCATTTCACACATCAAAGGGCTTAGACCCACTCCTATCTCAGTACCAGAGTACAAGGAGCAAACAGAGCCAAGTAGCTTCACACTTACTCATTTTTAAGAAAAAGTTTATTGAATGATTATGTATCAGAAACTGTAATGCTGTAATCAGTAATGCTGCTTATAAAAGATGTTTTAGTTAACTGGGTTCACTACTTCAAGGAAAATTTAAAAAATTCCCATTTAAATAAAAACTTTTATATAAATAAAGGTGATGGGATGATAGTAAACAGTATTTGAAAACAAAAGGCATGGACTTTAAAGGACGTAGAAGCACTGGCTGGTGTGGCTCAATTGGTTGAAACATCATTCCATAGACGGAAAAGTAGCAGGTTGGATCCCTGGTCAGGACGCATACCCAGGTTGTGGGTCTGATCCCCAGATGGGGTGTGTACAAGAAGGCAACCAATCAACGTTTCTCTTTCACATGGATATTTCTCTCTCTCTTGCTCTCTCTCTCCTTCCTTCCCTCCCTCTCTCTCTGAAACCAATGAAGAAATGTCCTCAGGTGAGGATAAATAAAAAAATAATTTAAAAAAGAATATAGAAAACTAGTTGTATTTCATCATACTTTCTGGAAGCTACAAAGTATGCTTTTATGAAATTTTATATACACCAGATCTTAAATTAATTCTGGGAAAAGTACTAGATTTGAGAATAGCTAACATGATACCTAACATTTCAAGTAGTCATTAGGTGCCAGATACTAGTACCTGCATTACACGTTTAATCCTCATAAACCAACAAGCCCACGAGGAGGCGTATTATTAGTCTCATTTTGCACTGGGAACTAAGGCAGGGGGGGTTAAAGAGTTTTTCTCAGAGATTATAAACGTGGGAATATAAACCCATACAGTGTGGTTCTAAAGTACATTCTCTTAACGAGCTTGGTTTTTTTCTTCACATCTGAGACACAAGAAAACTTAGAAGAAATTTAAATTTGACATGAAAAGGCAACAAGTCATCAACTGGATGTGTCCTGATGAAATAAAATCCTACTGAAAAAGGTCCTAGATGCCTCCCAGACCACAATAAATGGAAAGTACAGTCTGCCAGACAGTAGATTTACATAAGTAATTTCCACCTAGGAAGAATCCTTTATGGCTTCTTCTTGATTCTCCTTAGTTAATATTTCCCCCTTATTTGAGCCTTTAAACACTTTGTAGCTCCTAAACACTAGAGACTCTTTGTGGTATTGTCCCCTTGGCTATAAAGCCATAGGACAGGAACTGGCCCCTGTTTGTGGCCTAGCATATGCCTTGCATACAATGTGTCCTCAATAAACAGTAACTGAATGGACAAATGATCAGGCCATCGTTTCTGCATCCAATAGGTCTTAGGTTACCACAGTGTCCACAGCGCCTTATGGAGTGGCTCCTTGAGGCACTTGTAGGGGCTTAGGGCCCCCAGCATACAAATATGTTTTCAATCCATAGTTGTCCAATTCAGTTGAGTTGTGAGGAATGAAATGATTTCTGACACTTATTAAATAGAGGTGAGAGAAGCAGAAGTGGGAGAAGTCACCTCTAAGGCAGTTGCCCCTGATTAAAGCCCCTGAGCACTGGGTTTTCAGGTAGAATTCCTATAAGAGTGGCAGCCATTCACTGAGGCTTTACCATTGAACTACTGGGAATTAACTAGAAGCTCCATCCCAACCCCACCCCCCATCTTGCCCAAGGCAGAAAGGCTGGCTTTTTATTTGTTTTATTAAGAAAGTACTTTACAGAAATGATAACAATGAGAATATTCTGTGACGCTGAAATGAGGGTCTTCATATAATATATTCTTTATTATTATTCTTTTGTAATTATAATCTGTAACATTTATTAAGTGACTATAGGTTCAATCTGTACTAATATTGTTTTAAAGATAATTGAAAGTTGTTTAGATGATATCTTTAAAAATTGAGTAAGAAGAAAACTGGTCTCTCTAGCCAATGAAAG